>WBMZ01001162.1:0-151074 GCA_013400975.1 Atrichornis clamosus
GGGAAGAGAAGGGAATTTGGAAGAGAAGAAGGGAATTGGGAAGGGAAGGGAACTGGGAAGGGAATTAGGAAGGGAATTGAGAAGGGAAGGGAATTGGCAAGGGAATTGGGAAGGGCATTGAGAAGGGAAGGGAATTGGCAAGGGAATTGAGAAGGGAATTGGGAAGGGAAGGGAATTTGGAAGGGAATTGGGAAGGGAACTGGGAAGGGAATTGGGAAGGCATTGCAGTATAAATACTCAGCACCATTTTAATCTGATGAGGACTATAAAAATTACAAAATTTCCCGTTACCATAATCTTTAAATGTTGCATTCAGACTTACTAGTCTTCTATTCTTTGGGATTTGTTTTTCTCTTTTGTTTAAAAATCCCCAAATCCTAAAGACATATGAGGGATATTATCAATTTCTATTTTTAAGACCTTGTAACACAAATTGCCTGGAAAATGTTATTGGGGTGCATCCAAACCCAGAAGTCAGTGGCCAAATAAAACATTCCCAAAAAATCTTTATTATTTTCGCAGCAGTAAAATCATTTTTTCAGATAGTGTTACAACTAGAGTACTGATTTGGACATTTTAATGCTTGAAATCCACAAATCCGTCCCTTGAGCTCCTACTATGAACTCTTCTCAGCACTGTGTTACAGAGCAAGGCTTGGTGTGGGAATTTAATTGTCTTTGTGTGGCTTTAGTATCTTCATTTGCCAAATATTTGTGCAACCTCAGCAACAAATTTCACTTAGGTGCTTTGGACTGTGACAGCCCTGTTCAGGAGGGTTCAGAGCAGGGAGAACAGAATATCCCCACCATTTAGGGTGGATGCTTCTCAGTCCCTGTATCTCGGTGGGAACACCCAGCTGAGGATGGTTCTGTAAGCTTCACCCCCACCACGGACTGTGCTCCCACCATGGGAAACCTTCTCCTACTGGGTTTTCATGGCAGTGCTGAGCTTTTCCCTGGACTACTCTTCCCCTCACACTGGTGCCCAGTTGCACCCTCACCTCTTTGTCTGGGAAACCTTCAGCCTCACAGTGCTTCACAGACTCTTAGCAATTGAAAAAAAGTAGTGCAGCTTAGTAGAAAGTTCTTCCAGAACTGCAGATAAATCACATTGCCTCGCAACTGGAGCGGGCTCCAAACATCTGCACAGGCAGTTAATAGCAGTTACCATGGCTCCGCTGATGCACAGAAACGTATTAATCCTCCACAACCCGGTTGTGCGCCTGAGCTGTAGATCTCCATTGTAAGTAAATTGACACACTTTACAGCTGTAATGATGCCAGCATTACAAGGAAACACAAATGCAGTGATCAGGCATAATAACAAGCTTTTGCCTATTTTAATGAGAATTGCAGGCTGTTACTTCTCTGAAAAGCAGTGTGCCAGGGTGAAATCAGAATTTACTCAGACCTAGAGCAAGGCATTACTTCTGCCATATCACCTGAGTAGAGTTCACTCCCTGTCCATTGCAAGCACTTAGACCCTTCACATTTTTTCTTTGATTGACACTGCTAGGTAAAAAATATGAGGACAATGACTGCCATATTCTGATAGCTTTGGTAAAATTCATTCATAATTTTAATATCCATAGCTTTAACATTGTATTCTCCTATTCTCCACACAGATGAAAATGACTTGTAAGAATTCTTTACTGCATGCTTTCTACTCTAAGATGGCCCCTCAACAGCTCAGAAAGGACTGAGATGCAGGCTACAAAATTGAGAGAAAGCACAGAAAAGTAAGGAACAGAGCACAAAACCTCCTATTGTCCATAAAATTTGCTCCATTCAGAGAAAATCAAGTCAAGTATCCTTACAACTAATGCTAGGTGAATTTATGTCCCACACTAATCTGTGTTCTTTTATACCATTTCAGACAGATCTGTGTCATTCCTTGACTGCACATTTAATGCTTGAAAATAATGTAATAAAAATACATATTTTGCCCTTGTATTTTCTTTGATATACATGCTTATTATAAAATACAAAGGAATACAGTGTTGTAAAATGCATCTTTTTAATTACATAGCATAGCACAGATGACAATTTCAGAACAGATTAAAATTTTAAATCAGGGCTCCATTAAGGAGTCTAAAATTGTAGTCTAGTGACATGCCATATTATTACTACACAATGATATCTTAGGCATATTGCTGGAAAATGCTGACTATAATATCTCTTGCTGGATCTTCTACGTACCAGAGTTAGATATCTTTCAATTGATTTCCCTGGGATTTGGATCAGACCCTATACAGCATTATTTGTTTAATAATTACCTGCAGTCAGCCTAACATGCTCTAAACATTCACAATGTTATTCACATTCAACATTCAAAAATTACTAGCTCAATTGTTTTAAAGAATGTGTGCAACAGAAATACTTCCCATGGTGCTCAGTTCATCCATAACACTAGCATGCTTTATTTCTACTAAGTCAGACTGGTGCAGTTTGCCATGCAGCCCAGGCAACCTAAACATATCTAGTGATATATTTTTGTGTATATGAGCATTAGGAGGACAATCTCCCCTTCCTACTTGGGTTAAATCTAAGTTTTAATAAGGGCAGGTAATCTAATTCAACCTCACTAAAAAGGCCTGGAAGCTCTGGGACTCCCACTAGGCCAACAGATGATTAGTTAATAATAGAAAAGATACCGGTTCCTGGGATGAGCGATAATCAGAATTACAGCGAGGCAAGATAATAGAATCCAAGTGAGTGGCTAAAATGATATTGAGATCCAGCAAAGGAATGACTGCAGATCACCTGGCAAGAATACTAAATGGTCGCATGCTCTGAAGCCAAATTCTTCTTCACAAAGCACATTTAAACCTTGTCATCTTTGCTTTCTGCTGATGCCCCTTTCTCCAGAAGACCTGTATGAAGTCGGTTGTTCACAGCTCTTTTCCATTTCACTGTTATATGTTGTTGAAGCAGGAGTGACAGAACCACCTGCCAGTTACTGTGTTTGTTTAATAGCAATTTTTCAGGTGGAAATTATTTTCTGAATGTTGTTCATTTGATATTATTATTAATAAATTTATTTCCGACTTGAGTCTGTTTTGACGGTAATGGGTGAGTGATCTCTCCCTGCTTTTATCACAACTGATGAGCTTTCCATTATATTTTTTCTCCCCTCTCCAGTTGAATAGTGGGAGTTGTAAAGTGGATTGGTGGGCATCTGATATCCAGCCGAATCCATCCATCACACCAAGTGAAAATAAATATTGAGGGATTGCAGCAGTCTAGTCCCTTTTTACCACATTAAAAAAAAAATCCAGGCAAAAAGAGAGTGTATTAATACACATGGAGAACTCAAAGGATGTTTGTTTCAAAATTGAAAAGGTGTGTGCTAGGCAAAACATATTTTCACATCCTAATCCTGAGGTGTGTTGAGATCTTAGTAGCTGAGATAGACAGAGTTCATCACATACATATAACTCCTTGACCATCCACACCCATCAGCTCAGGCAGTGCATTTGAACAGGGAAAGCTGCTTCTTTCCAGGCATCAGAAAATGAATATGGCTAAAAAACTACAAAAGCATCACTTACCCTCATGCCTTTATCACATCACATCAAAGAAGAAATTATAAAGGCAAACAGCAAAAAATTTTAGGCCAACCCCATCATCAGTAAGTCCATAGACAAACAAATTTGGGTCCTGTAGGTACACAATTTGTGTAAAAGTTCAGTGGAGTGGGTCTGATGTTTAACTGTTTTACTGAATCCCATCTGGTTCTTTTGTCTGAGAGTTGCCAGAGACAGGTATCATCCTGTCAGTGTCATCCTCTACAGTTTCCACTTGGATTTTGAGGAAGGCCTGGGTGTGGTAGAAAAACAAAGAGCTGGAAAAATCTCTCACATGCTTGCTCTCCAGCAAGATAGGTAATACAATAAGTAAAAAGGATCCTTTGGGACTAATTTAAGGGAAACTGTTCGCGTTGGAGGATATGAAGTGCTTACAGATCATAGATTTTAAAGGATGATGCTCCTTTTTTACAAACTTGAAATATAATTCAGCTCAAATTTCTGCATTTAAACTCAGACTGTACTGGACAACATTAATATTTCATAGGCAAATACAAGGATGTTGAAACTCATTTGGGAGGAAAGACAAAAGTTACATCAAGTCAGAATTACATTCCATAACATTTGACTCTGATAACGGGCTCCAGCAAGTCCATAAATCCAATTTGCTTTCATTGACCTGATGGAGCTTCTTTGGCTCATCAGCAAGGGATGTCCGTGCAGAAAGCAGTTTGTTTCATTTATTTCCAGAAGCATATACATATACAGAGCCCCTAATGGCCCAAAGCCTGAACTTCAACTCACTGCATGCCTGCAGTGTGTCATATTCCATCAGGAGCCAATGTGCAAATAACATATTTCCATTTTTAAAGTCTGAAAAATGTCACAAAAAGCTTTTGGCATTTACATGACTCAGACAATCACACTTACACCCTCTAATTCTCTCTGCAGATAATTTCTAATGTTCACTGTATAACCACAGCATGAAATCAGTAAAAACTATTAAAGTAAAAAAGTTCTGCATCATAGCCATTAAAGTACACCAAACTAGAAAAAAAAGAGTTTTTAAAATGACACTATTGACAGCTACTCCTTAAAAAGGGAAATCAAAATGTAATGCACTTAAACAACAAATGGTCTTTATACACAAAGTGGTTGATTTATCAAAATTCAACCCTGCAACTTGGTACAAACTAGTGAATTTGCATAAGTAAGGTTTTCACCTGTGTCATTATGAAAAAGAAATCCAAACAAAGCAGCTCTTTGTCCTTTTTCCATGTAGCATTACCTTAACATCAGTACTCAGAAAGATGTGATAGTCTGTGCTTTCTTCCTTTAGTACTTTAAAAGAAATATGCTAACAATGCGCTGGTTTCATATTGGACCTGATATGAAGTCAGCATAGCACCCATACCTGCTGCATAAGCCGTGTTTTGCAACACATTTTTGTGGGAGACACCTGTATGGACTCACAGTAACAAGGCAAAACAAGACCCCAACAGCCTGACATCTGTCCTGATGACAGAGAGAAAGCATCAAGGAGATTTGTCACTAGCAGAAAGAAAAATGAAGGAAAAGGAGTTGCGAGAAATATTCACTTCTTCAGGTTTGTGGTTCCAGGATTGGATGGGAAAATACCAAATGAAATGTTGTCACTTAGCTTGTGAAGAGTGAAGATACTGTAGGTATCAGTGTTCTCACACCTTCCCTCCAAGAAAAAACTAGAAAACAGGGAAATAGTTGAAATGGAATTGCAAAATGAGTGAAGGTGATTTTCAAAGATTTGTGTGTGGCTGTATGTGCCCGTATGCAGCAAGGGTGCACGTGGCAGAAGGACGAGTGTAAATGCACAGCTGAATTGCCATTACCACCAGTCACCAAGCAAAACACAACAGGCACGCTTCAGACAAAGCAGAGTTCAGTTTTCCATTCTTCAACCCACCTCACAGATCTTCTACAATTGCCCAATATGTTTCTGCTGTCACACATTTTTTTAATAAAAATAGGGAAAGGTCTATAAATTGTGAGTCTCACACTACAGTGGATTCTTATGTGAGGAATTGAATGAGGGTGCTTTTACCATAAGACAAAAAGGACTTGAGAGAATTTTGAAAACCTGAAATTCGGTTTAGATACCTGGCAAGCAGAAAATCTGTTTATACCTGAAAAGGAACAGCTCAGACTTTTAGTTGTAGTGTACTTTAGGTATGCAAGAGAAACAAGACATCAATTACCTTTTTAAAGGCTGAACGGTATGGAAGAAGCAATAGAAACATCAGGAAAATAATTTAATTCCTACAGTGTTTATTCAGGTCATTTATTTTTAAGATTATGTGTTGACTAGTAGCATAACTGCTGTCAGCTACTGGCAACTGAATCTACATACAAAATGGAAAACTAACCTGGCTATTCACCTTATGTGAAAATGATCATCACCGTTCTCAAAATGGAAGAAGAAAAAAGCTAGGCAAAATTTTTCAAATGTCAAAACAGTAAATGAACATCACTGAGTTATTTGGCAGCCATTCTTTAACATACCCCAGAGAGATTTCTAATTTTCTTTTGTAGTTGGAGGACTCAAATCACATTAAAAAAAAAACCAACCCAGTTGTTTGCTGTTACACTGCAAATACCGTAAAACCTAACCTTTCCATGTTTTATGTTGTCTATACGGTTGCTGAAAACGCAGAAAAGCTGGCACATTTGTGACTGGGAGATATACCTCAAAAAAATGCACAGGGTAAGGCAAAGGTCTTTCCGGCTATATAAGGCTATAGCTGTTCTTTGCATGATAGCTATCTAGTGAAAACACTGATAATTCAGAAAGAAGCAAGAGACTTGAAAGGCTTCAGAAACTAGGTTAAAAATACCGGGCTCCAGGGTCCCATCTTATTCTTGTAAAAATGTGCTATGCTGCCAGTGTCACGAAGACTTTCTGGTCTCCACATCCACCACCTAAAGCATACTTGTTTTTATTCCCAGGAGAACAAAAATGAATAAGGAAAGAGGCATTTTGTAACAAGGAATGAAAATAATGAATTCGGTATTAAGCCTGTGAGATAGCTAAATGTGTGTTATTTCTTGAGTATGAAAAAAGTTATGTATAAAAATAGGTCAGTTTCCAAGACAGCATAAAATCACAAGTTAGTAAATGTCAAGAGGGGAAAAAGATACAGAAATTGACACTATCCTGCAAACTACGGAAAGTGTGCAACTATGCAATATCAAGCATTAAGGGTGTCAAAGGATGTGTGATAAGAAGATTACTTTAGAGAAGAAAATACTGGTTTTGATATAATTCTTGCCTTACTTTACTGTGTAACACCCATACCAGCCTCTCTCACAACGCTTTTTGTTGCTGAAATGTTACCAAGCACAAATTCAGAAACAACAGTAAAGTAAAAGGACCCTATCAAGTTTATCAGAATTGTGAAAAACATCAATTAAATTAATTTTTGTACACAAGTGAGCATTCTGCCACTACTCATAATATAACATAACCCCAAATGCTTAGGGATGTTAAGCCAGAAACACAAAATTGTTTTGGTTTGGGTTTTTTTCCCTTCAAAATGATAAGTTACAGAACTGCTTGTTCATATAAAATGATATGAATATTTATTATTTAGTTATACTGCTTCCAAATAATATGAAGACCTGAAATAGCACAGCTCAAAGACACAGAAGTCTAAACTGATCATTCATTCACAATGATTTATAGCCAGACTGGTATATATTTAAAAGGAGAAAAATAAGTCAATTGACCAGTTTTTAAGCAAATAATAGCACAAATTGCAGAAAGTAGAACAAACTCAGAGGACTTGAGGATTACATCAATTATATGAATCTTAATACCCTTTAATTTAAAAATTAAAATACACTCACTATTTTGCACAGGTGAATATTTCTTAACAAATGGAGTGCAAATTTAATTCAGTAGAGTAGAATAGGTGATCTAGGATGTTTGGAGCAGCAGGTTTCTGTGGATTCCGCACATACTAGAGAAGGAAGAAGGGACCAAGGAGTGAAGCTATTATCAGTCATAAAGTTATTATCTTCTCAGTATTATTTCCTTAGGTGTTTGTATGCATGACATCTATCTGCCACCCACTAACCTTAGAGTGCAAACACATCCAAACCCATCTGGGCAGCAAAAGTGAAAAGACAGTGATGGTCCTGAAGTCAAATGGGACTGAGCACCGTGCTAGAGAAGACTGAGGGATTCATATTCCAGCATCCACAGAAGTGAAGCAGCAAGGACTGAGCCATTCTCTCATCCTGAAGCCTGGTTGTCCAGAAAGTGTGCTCACATGACACTAGATATCCTTAGGTTACACAGGAGGGGTTGATCAGCAACAACACACAGAAGCAGATTAAACACAAACCATATAAAATCAGATACTTTAGACAAAATAAACACAGGAGAGCTGTCAAACAAAGTGCATGTACCTACTCTTCCTTTCAAACGAGAACAAGCTGTTCTAATTTGGACAGATTAGCAAACTCATATATTTACCATTAATACAAGAGACTAACTCTAAATATCAGTGACAAGGTCAGGGCTAGGTCAAGAATGAATCATTACTAAGAAAATGCACAGAGCCACTGTCTTTGGCATTTTTTGTTTGGTTCTCATCTTCCTTTTAAACAAGCAACAGGATTGTATGACAAAGTCATGATTGGCTGCAGGTTTTAAAATATGCCTTATCAAAGCAAAAACAATTTATTATGTTTCTGACATTATTTCATATGGGAAAAATGATAATTAGCTGTACCAAATTATCACCTGTCTCAGGATACCAATTTCAGCTGTTGTTGAGTGCTTGTCTCAGTTGGCCTTCCTTTCTCACATTCTGTGAGTGACAGTTTTTAAATTAATAGCAACTTTATATCGTACATAAAAGACAACTGAAAAAATAAAAATTACACAAACATGTTTCTGGTTGAAGAGTTTGGCCATACTGTCATTCAAAATAAGAGCAGTGTACAGCTTCCACTTCCTAAGGGTCTCAAGAAACTTACCATTTGTCACTCCTCAAAATCAAGCAACAATAATTCATAACTTAAAGCAAAACACTTGGAGGCTTTCTCACACTGTCTTTGGCACAACATCGTAAAATATTGGGTTTGTCTATTTTTAGTGTCAACTTTCTGAAGAATGAAATTCTTTTTACAATACAAAATTTAAGAGTTGACAATATAATTTTTTGTTCTACTTTGATGTCTTCAGACTCTGCAATGGCTTTAATTTATTGTAAGTTTCAAGGCACTACATTTTAGCACTGAGTATCCTAAGTTAGCACAATATACAGCAGCCTGCCAACTCTAATTCATTTCAAATGAGGTGAGGGGTTTTTTTCTTTAGATTTTTCTGTAAAAATGCATGTACCTTTCAAAGAAAAATAACTCAAGATTTGGTGATTCCTAAGCAAGATTTTAATCAAGAGATTTTTTTTTTGTCCAATGTGCATCAGGCAGGATTGGACTAAAATTGAACAACATCAGGTTTAGTAAAAAGTCTGAAGGAATTTGCAAAAGCTTGCAGTCATTATGGTAAAAGCCATTTAAGGCAGTGAGCTAAGTAAAGAAAGGAAAATAAATGACAAGACAAATCAAACAAATTGAAGGTAGATTGGAAACTTCCTTAGATAATCTGAATCTCTATGCCAAAACAGACATAGAATGCCCCAACTGGAACTAGTTCTTTATAGAACCAATTTTTTTTCTGCTCTTTGGGAGAGGAATGTGGGATGAAGAAGTACTGAAGTAAAAGCCCTGATGTGACTGAACTGCCTTCTGATCTTTCTACTTCAGCCACTAAAATGTAAAGGATTTTATTCCTGTTTCCTCTCATTTCCCTCAGTGAGCACAAAACATTGAAACTGTACATTGGCCAGTAGTGATTAAAAAAAGGTATTGACAATAGAAATATCATTTATTCTGTTGTGACAAGAAAAGGAATTCTGATTACCTAGCCAGAAAGACAGTTTAGAGTAACACCATGGCAGCAGTCCTTGTGGTATAAAGTGTGTGAATGTCAAAATACTTTTACTGGTGTATTTGACTGTACCCCTTTTGTCTTCAGCTCAATAGCTGAAGTGGAAGCCGCTTCAGCCACTTTCTCCACAACACAATAGGAATTTTTTTACAAACATCAATCTGAATTTTTATTTTAGCTCCTTTGTGGCACAAAGGGCACATACGTGACACGCATTTGTTGTGCAAACTCTTATACAGAAAATACCAATGTGGGTCACAAAGTGCTGCATCAGCAACACTGCAGCCAGCTTGCCCCTCTATTCGTCATGGATGAGGCCACATCTGGAGTGCTGTGCACAGCTCTGTACTCCCCAGTATGAGAAGTGTATTGTCTCACTGGGGTGAGGCCGCTGGAGCTCCACAAAGCTGTGTAAGGGGCAGCACTGCCTGCTGTAGGAAGAAGAGCTGAAAGAAGTGACTTTTTTAGCTTGGAGAGAGCAGAAGTCTAAAAGGGACCTGGAACTACCTAATGGGAGCATACAGAGAGGCCAAGAGTGAGGCACCTCATGGAGATGCACATTGAAAGGATGGTAAGCACTGTCACAGCTGCAAAAAATTATATTCTGATTAGACATTAGAGGTAAGGCTAATTAACAGTAATCACAACGAGGCTGATCAAACACTGAGCAGGGGTCAAAAGAAGCTGTGAAACCTTAGTCCTAGGAGATACCAAGTTTGACTCAGCTCTGACTTGAGCAAGAGGTTAACCAGGTGATTTTTGGGTATTCCTTCCAACAAAATATATGCTGCATATATAAGCTGCATAGGGGCAATCAGCAAACAAAAGAGCCTTTGTCAATCAATGTAATCATACATACATATTTGTCCATCTGTATAACAAACTCCCAGTTTAATCTCACCAAAATGAGTTTCAGGAGGTGAATTCCCAAACAAATCAAGAGCTTGAATCATTTCAGACTTGCCCCACATTAAGTATATAGTGTGTGTTATTCATCAGACTGCCAAACTTGTAAACCCTCTCAAGTCCACACATGATTTAAACATGCAGCGAGTTTTGATCTTATCAAACACCATATATAGGACCTAATAATAAAGATAAATTCATCCATTTAGAAACTGAAATCTGGTTCGCTTGACTTATGTCTTCTAGACACCATGAGTTCCCATTGTGAATTGTGTGAATCTGAACTTAACAAAGCAGTCTTCTCAACAGGCAGAAATAACGACACGTGTCTGTTCCGGTCTCGTGAAAGCAGATCCTTTGGCATTGAGGCTGAAATATATAATTAACCATAAATGTGCTACTACCATTGGCCTTTGAAAGATAATCTTGTTTCTTGTTTCATTTCCCAGTTAGATGGATAGAGTTCTATGTATTTGATTTTGCCTGGCAGTTCAACAAACCATTTTCATCCTAAACTTGTTCTTCACATTTTATGTCTACCACTATCCATCCATTCCTATTATAATTATTGCCCAGGCTTTTATGAATGACTCATACAGAAAGAACATCAAGCCTATACATTCATTTGTGCTGTTTTATGAAGAACAACTTTGTTGGATGTTGACATAAAACATTCGTGACAACCTGTTAGAAAATGAAATTTGCCCAACAAAGTTCACAGGGAAGAGTCTATCAAAATAGCCATCAACACAGATGAAAAACAAAACAAAATAAAACAAAACCCTCATGGAATTCTTTCATATATTTCAAGGGGTAGAAAACTCTTTCAAGTCTGTAGGTCAAAGGCTACATATAGGGAGCAGAATGTCAATCAGACAGAGGAAATGGTGCAGAGATTCAGAGAAAGTTTCATATTTCCCCTCCCCTCACTGCTGAGCCTTAGTTGCCTTTTTTTGACAAAGGCATGTAATGGGAGACAGGTTTAGCTGAGGTGTAAGGGGAAGGCACAGCAACAAAGGAAGGATGTGAAACAGGACCCTGAAGAACAGAACAAAATAAAGGAAATCTTTCCCTACACCACAGTAATCCAGCTGGGACCATACTGCAACTGTGCTTTGGCTGCAACAGGTGGGTTTATGGTTTCACACAACTTTTTGTTCTTCCCCATAAAATCACAGAGGCCAAAGCAGTTCTCAGCCTAAATTATAGATGTGTACAGTTGCTGAATAAGCCTGAGGATGCTTTGACTAGTATAAGCACAGAACACCTCTCACTGCATTGCAGTACCTAAGATACATAAAAAATAGAAAGATGTAGGCCCCTCAAACCACATTAATTCTTGGAAAAGAATGGAGCTTTAAATATTTATTATGTATAATGCAGTCCTTTTACAACTTTCCTCTTTTTCTGCTCTCTATGCCTTCTTTCACTCTTTGTGTCACCTTTTACCCTATATTATTCAGAATTATGTATAGACTTAGACTCATGATGAGCACTCAGACCAGTAGAAACTAAAGCGTACATGCTGTCAACCACAAAAAATTTATTCTTTGTCTTTCCTTTGGTTTAATTCAGGGTAAAGATGAGTTTTCATAGTCACTTTTCATTCACTTTCATGTCTGCTAAAGGCAAAGCTTTAAAAAGGCATTATACTCCAAAGACATTTTCTAAGAAAACCCAAACAAAGTAAATTACTGTTAGACATATGAAATAATAATCCTTTCTGTATGAGCCCAGAAAAAATGTTGCATACCACTTTAAGGATATTTTACCATATCTTGCTAGTAGGTTTAATCAAACCTAATATTCATTAGGAGGGGGGGAAATGGACGCTTTTCCTTTACATAGCTACATAGAACATGCAAGAGTATAAAAACTTGCTAAACCACAATCCTTTGGTTCTGATATTTACTTTGACAGCTGATAAAGAGCATAGAATGTATTTATTTGCTCTCACACATTAGTTCAGACAAACATATAATTGCCTTTCTGATATAGTACTGATCTGTATCTACCAAGCTTCAGACAATACACAAATCTAATCAGGCTGCATGTCAGTAGTTAGAAAATGCTACAAACCATTGCTACAGTGTTGCATCAATACTGATATAATAAAGCTATGAAGTCATATCAATACAAATATAGATTTTTGTTTTGAAACCTTGCAGATTGCTCTATACTGAGAAGTCAAATAAATTGTATTTCATATTGTCTGAGTTAACTCCAATGTCACAATCCTATCGGTCATGTATGGAGTTCTACAAGTTTATTGAAATCAAAGTGGAAAAACTGTTTTTAACACACCATAAAACTGTCATTCATTTTTGTCTGTTTGCTAACCATTTTTTCAAGGGAAGGTCACATGTCAAATATGCAACAAATTTCAAAGTATTCTCAGGATGTCTGACAGCGGGCCACAAAATCTAGCCTAGAGTCTGTCATGGGTCATACCTCAGATAAAAGAATTCTATTAATTTGATCACTTAATTGCATGAGAAAGTAACTCATAGAGTAAAAGGAAAGGGAAATCTTAAATGTGAGACTTAGGTCACCATTTCTGAAATGTCATCAATGTACACAGTGACTCTTTCAAGCATAAGCAAATGTATATTCATCAAACAACAAAAAAATATCAAGTAACAGGACATAAAAGGAAAGAACAGGTTAACTTTTCCTCTGGTTTCTGACATGCATAAAACATCTGTGAAAAACTTGTGAAATGTAAATAAACAATGTAAAATTCTTATGAAGCAATGAATGGCTGTTCTCTTCACAGAATCACAAGTAAGTCTGAATATCTATATCAGAGTAACTAAGCTCTTGATGACTGGTTTTCATTTTTCCCATTTCATGAACCAAAATTTACATATGGTGATTTAATTGGTACCCACAAGTCCCCTCCATTCGTGCATTATCACTGTGTTTTCCCAGTGAATTCCAAAACTTCTCAGATCTACTACTAGTAAAAGAATGCGGCTGGTAGAAGATATACTGTTTTTAAAATATCCAATGAAGAACTACAAAAAGAGCCTCTAAAGTAAAATCAGCAGCACAGCAGTAAATGAATGTAAGGCGTATGCCTAATCTCTATGAGAGGATTTTCAATATCTCATTTTAGCCCAAGAAAGCTCTATCGTGCATTTATTTTAGGACATATGGGTGAGCACAGACACATACATCTAGGTATAAAATGTATTCCAAAAATATACATGGCTACTTGAGCTCTGACACAGAAGTGAACTGAATGGTTTTAGACAGGGCTAGTAAATGAAAACACCCAAAATGTTATATTTCCCATATACTTTTAGAAAAAAAAGAAGCCAATATAAATTATGCAGCTCTGTGATTCGTACAGCTTGGGTTTATACTAACTAAATCAAATATTAGAGCTTCCAAAACTCACAGGGTCAACATGCAAATTAATGATCAGTACACTGCTATTTAGTACACTTAAATCTCTTGCGAGAAAGAAACAAAAATAGTAAAGTGAAAGTAAAGTTGCTATAAATGTTTTAATGGGCTTGGTATGAATTCCTTTACAAGTCAGTAATGCTAAAATAAAATTTCTAACCTGTTAAATAACATAAAGAAATCAGTATATTTCTCCACCTTTACTAAATAATCAGCATGTAAGCAACCAAAATTGCTGTTAGTACAAGAGAAGAAGGGACTTTAAAAATCTGTTTACAGTACAGTTCATTTCTATTTTGGGCCTAAGAGGTAAAATAAAACATTACATGCTGTTGATAGGGTGCCAGGCATTTGCAGATAAATGGTGAGAGAGGTTTCTGAAATCCAATGATAAAAAACAATAGCTAAATGATTACCCCAAGCACTGAAGTGAGCAAGACCAGAAAACAAAAGTTCTTCTGTCACTGCTTTGTCAGCTAAATATTCCAAGCTGTAGAGGCTTCTTTTGATCCACCATATAAAGATTATGCAAATTGAAAGTAAACACAACATAACTAGTCCTCAGAGCACAAGTGGTCTCACTACAATAATGAAAAACAAAGGTTGGAGTTAAGAGATAATGTAGAATATTGATATAGAAAAATAATTTCAAAATTTATCATTTCAAATAAAACCACTGTATTGAGAAATTCCCTTCATAAGGAAGGGTTAGTAAGCTTTACAAATTTTGCAGTTCCCGTATTTGTTTGCAGTGAGATTAATTCCCAAATTTCAAATTTGTGAAATAGCAAACTAAAATCCAGTTTCAGCTGGTTTGTTGAGTGTTGTGTGGGCAATGCATGCACAGTCTTAATGCACCAGTTTTGATGTATAGCTGAGAGTCACAGTCTGGTGTTCCAATAGGCATTGGTCATCCATCTACTGCTTAACCACGCAGAGGAAGCCCTTCTTTCTCGAGACATGATATCCACAGTTTGGGCTGCATAAAAGGTATGGATTAAGACATTAGGACAGAGTGATCTCGGATATAGTCTCATTTGCATCACACTCAGGAAATCATCATCACCATCACAATGATAACGTAGTACAAGGGAATCAGGAGGAGGTACTGCTCCTGGGTTTGGTTTCAGACAAGGGACTTCTCACAAAAAGCAGAGGACGGGGATGAAATATATCCAGCTGTTAACTCATTTTAAGAGCTAGGGAATGAATTAAAATGCTTTGTTCATCAAGTCCTTAAGGGCCTACTAATAAAATACAGCTGGGAACATTACAAAGGTAATTTTATGCAGTTTTAATTATATATTCACTGCTATGAGTTGCAGAAATAATAAGATTTTTTCCCTTCTTAAAGGTATACCTGGACCCTATTACATTAGAGGAGAAGGCATAGTATCACTCTTGTTTGTTCTGAGGAAGATTAATGCCTGAATTTTAAAACACTATTGAGAGATTTTCTGGGAAGAAAAACTGATGGAAAAGGAATGAGTGCAGCAAGGCAAGTCACTGTGACATCAGTGGAGATCATATTCAGTCCAATGCATAGCAGAGCAGATTTCCTATGCATTTACCTAAATGCAACAGGTTTACCTAAGCTAAAAAAGACTTTCACACCTCTCCAGCCTTTAAAAAACAGTGCTTTCAGACACCAAAAAGTCCTGCAGCTCTTAATTCATTAGTTTCAACATTAAGAGAAAAAAAACTGGACAATCCATCCTTCCTAATTTATGAAAAGAGTCCCACTGTTGAGATTCATCGTCTGATTTTTACAATACAAATGTGAGAAAGGAGTAATATATTGTTGCTGTTTTGCTACTGCTAAATTACTTCCTTTACTGAATGGGAATCACGAGGTGATGGAGGGACATGGATTGTGTCGCTACTTTACTTAAATACAGGTATTTTCTTGTTCCCAAAATGTTTCTTAGGACGATCTCATTTCAGGTTCTCTGGTATATCTAATTTTTTCCGAAATTTCTTCCAGGAAATTCTCTCCATTCTTCAGGGGACGGACATACATTTAGTTGTCCTGAGAAGCTACAACAAACTTCAAGGGATTAAAAGTTTTAATTTATTTTAATATTTTATCAGGTATCAGTACTAGAAAGCTACAAAGAATGCCGATCTCGGTTTTGCCCTACATGGATAATAAGGCACTGTCGTGTCTGATCTCCAGGTCATGTGGACTTGGGGAGAGGATGGAGCACTGATGGTAATTCTCACATTCACATATCCCAAGTGCAGATTCATCAGATGTGACAACTTCTCTGCAGAAATCTTTTTTTTCAAATTTTTTCATTGTTTTTTTTCAGGCCGTAGAGCTAAGCAAATGAGATCTATAGCATCCTGTACCTGAGGTGCAGGATTTATACAACAAACTAATATAAACTATAAAAGATAATATGAAGAATGATATAGGATTTTTTGCTGGAGTAGATAGGCATCCTGAAAGTGAATGAGAAAATTTATTGTCCTATTCACTGGATAAAAACAGAGGAAAAAAAATCTCTACCCCAAACAGCTTACAGAAAAGGGCAAGCAGATAACATCAAGCAGATTCAGCAGAGTACAGATAATACAGATAATAGAAACCCTCTTCAAAACACATTTTGAATGTTTTTAGAAGAGATGTAAGAATTCAGTGACCTTACTTGTTGCAATCACACAAAAGAGTGTCAAAAGATAAAACTAGCAGAATTTTTGCCTTTTTTTATTTAAGACATATTCAATTTGTCCTCCACTGTTGATCCTCTTCCCCCCTCAGAGTGGCCCTACACTTCTGATAGAGCGACTATTTCCATCAAAATCATTCTCCTGATGAATTTTCATTTTTAATGGAAAATGGTTGATGATCTCTCTAAGTAACAAAACCTTGGATTCCATTATGTTTGCACTTGACGGGGTGCAGAATCCATGTGTGTCTTATAGTCAAGATTGTGTGACAGATGCTGAAAACCCAACTACTTCACTTGAAACAGTGGAAAGAGCACTGTAAACATCTCCGCACAGATCTACAGGGACTGAAAGGAGTGCGTTGGATGAGACAATGGCAGTCCCAGTGCTTCCAAGTTTGCTGAGAGTTGTCTTGTTCTCTGCCACGTGGACCTTATAGGAGGGCCCTTGCAGGACTGGCCTTGCTTTGGCAGAAGGACTTCCCATTCAGGACTTAATATTAGATGACAGGAACTCCCACATTGTCAAATATCTTTTGTGAAAATCACTGTCTGACCCATTTTCCCATAAGCATGTCTTAAGGCACAGATCTTTCCATTTGCATTGTTTTTTCCTGTGAGCCTTCCTTTGCCAAACAAATGGAACTTAATTCTTTATATTTAAATATAGTTGTAAATTGTTAGAGTGAATGTCAGATGGCCTGCCCTCAGCAGAAATTTCCATTTATTTCACAGTGATTTATACCAGGCCTGACACCTTAGTCTATCATGTCACTGACTCCCATAAGAAACAAGTCACCAGAAAGAAAGAATGATTATTAATAATTTTTGTGTTTCTGCTTACCATAAATACAAAGTTGAAATCTTTCAGCATCTTCTTTCTTCCACAAGACTCTACAGCATTTTTTACAAGAACTTCACTGTATAGTCACTTCCATGATACTGCAGCTTTCCAGTGAATCTTGCCTCATGAACAATAGCTTAAAGACTAGACAACAACATGGAAGATAATTTTTTTTTTAATTGTGCAGTGCATCACTGTAGCTATCAAGCTGCTTTTGTCTTATTATTTTTTTCCTCTCTTTACTTCTTAGCTTCCCTTCCACCTTTCTTTTCAACCACATTGTAAAATGTTCTAAATAAATGTTACAGCTGTATCAGTGAAGCAGTAGGATTTTTGAGAACAAGGAATATATTTCTAGAATTTAATACTTTGCCCTCCATTTTGCAAGTCTGCTAAGTTAGAATATCGGTATCTTTAATGTTTACTCTAGAAATCACTCTAAAAGGCAAAACTAAAATTGATGCAGCTGAGATGGGGGAGACATACAAAATTCACATGGGCCATCCACTGAACCTGTTTAATTTTGTTATTGATGACCTGGATGAGGGGATCAAGTGACCCCTCAGACACTTGATGGCAGCAAGCTGCGTGGGGGTGTTGATCTGCTGGAGGGCAGGAAGGCTCTGCAGAGGAATCTGTGCCTGCTGAATCCTGGCTGGAAACAATTGCATGGGGCTAAATAAGGTGAAGTGCCAGGTCCTGCCCTTGGGTCACAACAACCCCTGCAGTGCTACAGGCTGGGGCAGAGTGTCTGGAGAGCTGCCTGGTGGAAAAGGACCTGGGAGTGCTGGTCAGCAGCAGCTGAACATGAGCCTGCTCTGTTCAAGTGGGGAAGAAGGCCAGTGGCACCTGGTCTGTGTCAGCAATAGTGTGGCCAGCAGGACCAAGGCAGTGACCATCCGCCTGTGCTGGGCACTGGTGAGGCCTCTCCTCGAATGCTGTGTCCAGTTCTAGGCTGCTCTCTGCAAGAAGGACATTGAGGGCCTGGAGTGAGTCCAGAGAAGGACAAGAGAGCTGGGGAAGAGTCTGGAGAATAAATCATGTTAAGTGCAGCTGAGGGAGCTAGGGGTGTTCAGCCTGGGGAAAAGGAGACTCAGGGGAGACCTTACTCCTCTCTACATCTCCCTGACAGGAGGATGTAGTGAGGTCAGGGTTGGCTTCTTCTCCCATGTAACAAGTGACAGGACAAGAGGAAACAACCCAGCTGCATCAGGGCTGGTTCATGTTGGACATCAGAAAGAATTTTCTCAGTAAAAGCATTGTTCAGCGTTGGAAGAGGCTGCCCAAAAAGGTGGTAGAGTCACCATCCCTTGGACGTGTTCAAGAAACAATTGGACGTGGCACTCAGTGCCATGGTCTGGCTGACAAAGTGTTGGTCAGTCAAAGACTGGACTCAGTGATCCTGGGGGATCTTTTCCAACCTAAATGATCCTGTGATTCTATGATTCCATGCTCTTTTCAGCTGCCTCTTCCATGGCAGCTAGTGACAGAACATCCTCCAGACACGTCTGCTCATGTCTTCAGTTAGTTCAACTTGCTTGCGATACAGGAATTGCCTGGCTATCCATCAACAGAGGGGATCCTATATAGCATGTTTCAGGCAGGGGTTGATTTCTCTCCGAGGAAGAAAAAGGAGAGCCTTAAGCCTTGCTTGTACTCTGCATTATAACTCATAATAAGTGGGGGGAATAAGTTTTCATTTCTCCATACCACATGAGAAACTGTAAAGACGATAACCTATAGGGCAGCACGCTTCGTTTTCTTCTGTCTAGTCTTTGTATTGCTCTCTGAATACATTCTTTGGGATGCCCAGAGCCAAAAAGCATACTTATAAATGTTTCTAAAATCACAAAACACAAACACATCACTCATACTAAAAGAAGTAGCAGGTATGATATGTTAGACAAGTTGATTTGATCTTTTGGAAATGGTTTAGTATCTAAAATTTTGTATGCCATATATGAAGAAATAGTGCCAGCAGGATATTGAAAACCACAGAGAGCTCTGTAGGAAACATTAGGAAAGAACAGGGCAACTAAATGAATACCCAGGGAAAATAGATACTATAAAATTGGATCCCTGCTGTATCAACCTTTGTGGACGATATTGCCAATTTGGAAAACCGTAGATTTCAGGGGGTTTTGTAACCAGAAGTTATATGGAATATTGCTTAAGTCTCTATTTTTCATTGGAAACTACAATGTTTTCAAGTATAATGGAAATAACTCTATCTTCCTACTACCCAACAAAATTGTTGTCTCAAACTACATTATCTATTTGGATTCACAGTAAAATTGTTGAAAGATGAAGCAGTGCAGAAACCATCTGCCAGCTGAAACTGAGGATTAATTGACACAATTTTCTTAAACTATTTTACACTTACACCTCATGTGTTAAAACAGTGCATCTGTTGTACTTATTTCTTACCTAACAAAATAAAAGATAATAAAAGCCACATAAATATAAATTAGAAGTGAGTTGTATGGGCAAATATAACTTCTTCATTTTAATTCTTCAGTTTCTTCATGTTAAACTCAAGGTGCTAAACATTCCATGATTGCTGAAAACTGACTTTGACAAGCTTTTTGGACTTTTACATTGAAACTTCAAAATTTAGAATGCTGAGATCGTAAGCAAACCTTCAAGAGTTTATCTTGTTAATCTTCCTGAAGAAAATCTCTTCACTAAGGAATTTTTGAAAATAGTAACTGGCAAAACTTGAAGTTGCAAAAACCCCTTTCTACCTGTTTCAAGTTGCTCTAAAAATTGAAAATGAGAACTCTTTAAACAATAATGTGAGAAATTCACAATCTCCTGTCAAATGCCAGCATCAAAGAAAATGGCAATTATCTAGAAGGATTTTTTTACCCCTATCTTTTCTTTAGTAAGCCTGTTGAGTAAATAATGTCTTATCACCCCTCTGTCTCCTAGGTACATGTAATTCTAGGATAAGCAGCCACTTTATTTCACAGGGGGTTTCCTTTTCGTTTCAGAAATCCGTTGCATCACACTGATTGATTTGCACTCAAACATAATTGTTCTGAAAAGCAGTGAAACCTTGACTCTTACAAGATACAGACAAAAGCAGTTTCCAAAACATGCACACTTGACATAAGACAGCTCTGAACTTCAACATGCATAGCAAGAGAAGTATCATTTGCACAAAATGTAAACAGCTAGGGTACATTTACCAGGGTCAGAAAACTTGGGTGCTATTCAATCTGGATTAATGATGTACAAATAACGAGTTACACTTAAAACAGCTATGTTGTCAAAACATTGCTCTTTTAATCCCTGATAAATTATGAAGTTTATGAAAGTGGATTTTTGCAGATAATTGAAGATTTTTTAAACATACGTGAAAAGCAGATTAAGTGTGAATCCAGTGCTGCTAAAGTAAACGGTATGTCTGTCACGAGTCTTTGTACTTCACCATTTCATAAATCCACAGCTGGTTGTGTATATATTTTTACTATAATTCAATTTTATTCTATGCCTAGCCTTTTCACATTAAAAAATTCCATATATCAACTCAGCTTTGAGGACCTTTCAGTGCATCAGATCATAATGCATTAGGTTTTAAAACAAAACAAATAACTTCCAGATTGGGTGACCTGTTTTCACCCCCTCCACCTGCCTTATATGAGAAATACAGGAAGAGTTTTCCTTAAGGATGTTTACATAAGTTCTCTGTTAGCATGGCTGTCTCTTATTTAAAGTTGAGAGGTATTTCTTCTTGATTTTGCAAAAAAACCCCAATAGTGTAAACATCCTACTGCTTCATTCCAATCCATCTCCAAGTTACAAGAACACACAAATTTCTGATAAAATTAAAATCCATATATTATTTCTATCTTCTTTTTTTATCATGGATGAATGTCTAGTTCTAGTTAATAGACAGCTGCATGACATGAGTTCAACAGCAATGAGCTTCAACTTCAGGCATTGTTCTTAAATATTTCTAAACTTTTATTATGTCAAATAAAATTATATTAATAATCAAAATTGTAATTTAAGAGTAAGTGTGTTCCTGGGCTAGCTCTGCTCCTTCTGCCTTCCCTTCCACAAGCATATGCAGTCCATTTTCACAGAAAGAACACCACAGAATTTGTGTCTGGTACTTGGAGTAGCAGGAGCTGCCAGGCAGGTGCCTACAAGCTTGAAAAATTGTCCACTGGGCACACCCAGCAGAGTGTCTCCATCCCCATTTAACCAATGTCAGCCAGAGCCACGGGTAGGAGTGAATCAAAAGAAGCAAACGTGGAGTCTGCAATTAGCAACGCCCACGAAAACCATCAGTCGTAATCCTGGCACTGCAAAAAGCAACAAAGGGCTGAAGAATGAAAGGATTATGTGCAGGGCTAGCTACTAGATGACATGCAGTGGCCATTTTAAATTCAGGCTTACTAACTTGATATAACTTTTGAGATTTTTGCAAACCAACCCACACAGAGAAAGCTCTGCTTCTAACATTTCCCTACCACTTCCCTGCCAAAAGTGGTGTTAATGATTCTTTACTCTTTGCTGCCAAAAGTCTTCTGATAACATGAACAAAACAGACAAATCAACTTCCTAAATCTAATATGATAAAATAAAATATCCCAAACACTATTCTTCCAGGAGCTCTGAAATGGAGAGGTTGATCTTAAGAAGTAAAATATCCTCCTTTTGGCATCTCTCCCTGTCAACTTTGTGGACTGCCAACTGCAGTGTTCAGTTTGTTGCCTTCACTGCCAGATCAGCATCTCTTGAATCTACTGTGTGCCAAGGAGTAAAACCAGAACTGATGTGAAGATAAACAGCCCCATGTCTGCTTCTGAACAGCAATGATCAAGTTGTGGGCAATATGAAGGGGGTAATTGGCAGACTCTTTGTAAACCAGAATACAAGACAAAGGAGATGTGTTTTCACTGCTGTATCTTTGAAAGCACAGAATTCAGGTACTATTCAATGACGTGGCCCAAAGTTCTTCTCATGGTGAGTTGCAAACCAGACACAGTAACACACACATGAGGAAGACAAAATAGTCCTGCTCTTTCCTGCGGGAGTTGGTTTTGTTTTCAAAGTAGGTTTAGGCAATGAGACATGTTCTTACCTTCAAAAATTCAAAGTTGGCTGTGAATTGAATACCCTCTTTTTTCACTTTGCAAGACATTATTTGGAATCCCTAGGGAGAAAAAATATCCAAATCAATGTCATAACCACTACTATTTCAGACAACAGCTGGTATAAAATGCTCTAGGAATAAAAGGTGGATTGATTCACTGATTGGTAAAACTTCAGTTTCAATCCTTATATTTCCATCATTTTGCTGCATTTTGCATTTGCAGCTCTTACCTTAGGGATACTTACTTAGAGAGTAAGAGAAAGACTACAGCTGTGATCCATATTCTCTGTAAAATAGCCTAAATAATTTATAATTACATGGTGATGGAGTTACACCCCATAAACTCTTCAGACCTACAGAAGTCTGCATATACTTTATTTATGGGTGCATATATATTCATATATATGCACCCATATATATTAATATATTGTATTTATATTCATAAATCCAGTCCATAATTACCATAATTGGGGGAACATTTACTAAAAAATACAGAAATGCTCACCTAAGGGAAAGTAAGTCAAGCATCCTTCGTTGTGTTTATACTGCATGTTGATGCTTACTTTCTACAAATATTTAAACTGTCTGACAAAGTGTTGCAAATTTTGATGAACACTTTTGAATAAGCTCCTCATGCTGCCTCGAATGCAAACCATCACCTCCAGATTTTTCCTATTTTCCAAAACTTGAGCAGTACCTCATTTGATTGTCAATTAGTGCCTCCCAGCATTTGAAACAAACACTTTCTTAGATTTGATTGAATCCCTTGTGCTTAACAGCCATTCCTGAGTTCCTCTCAACAGAGCTATCCCAGGGTAAAGGAGCAATGCAAACCAGCAGCTGTAGCAGAGCAGCTGATTTCCTGTGGGGAGAGGAGACGGAGAAGTAGGAATTGTTGGACTGGGCAGTGAGGGACCTGTGGGAAATTTTTAGAAGGTGCCTGAATTTTCCCTCCGCTTAAGCTCTTCCTTCCCCCTTGGGCTCCTACTTTTTTCACCACATTAGTACAGCCCACTTCTTACCTTCCTTCTCCAGGTACAAATGAGGATTTCACCATTTTCCTCACATTCTTACCTATTTCTAAAAGTAAAGCCATTTCAGTGAGATTTGCACTGTGTTTCTTTTAAATTAGTAAATCTTCTTCACCCTAGCATAACTACATCTGCATTAGGATGTCTGCACTGATCTAACCTACTGCAGAAACAAGATTGGTGCTTCCTTTTTCAGACAGCCACCAAAAGTCACCTAAAAAATGAAATTATAAAATAGAGTTCCTGGAATATGTGAGATATTGAGTATTGTGCCCACAGAGATGTTGTTAGAATGTATTTATATGTTCTTTGATATCTGGGGTGAATTTATTGATTAAGCAGCTAGATAAATTTCTTACATTGAATGATATATAGTAGAGGATATATAGGTAGGGTTGGAATGCACTCTAAAAGGAGAGGAAGCCTGAAGTACCTGAGTTGTCTGAGACTGTATGTTCACAGAATAACAGTGGTGTTATTCTCAGACCTTATTCAAAAGCAACATCAAAAAGAGTTCTTCTCCAGTAAAATCAAACAGCTTGTTTTTCCCAATTAAAAAATCACAACAGGCTTGTTTGATATAGCAGTGAAATTATGCCAGTAGGCAAAGAGTGATTGTGCAAAGATAAACCAGAATTTTCCCTCAAATCCTGCTCTGTAGTTAGTTAGATTACCTATTCCAGCTGAAGATTCCTAAACTTGACAAATTTTATATTTTTTATCAAAATATATTTGTAGTTTGATAACATTTTTTCCAATTTATTTTCTAAAATTATTTCTGTAAAGTCATGTAGTTTAAGTTGTTAGTTAATTTTTAATTTCAATGCTCAGGTGTCTGCTAGCATGAATATATTTTCTCTTTTGAAAGTAATAAATTCAACTTGCATGCTTTTATCCTATCAGGCTTTCAAAACATCCTAAACTTTTACTAGACGATTTGGAAGTTCTTCCTCACTGCCTAGATGGTCCCTTGGAAGATTCAGGGCATGGGGTGGAGGAGAATGGTGGCATTATGCTGCCAGTATTTGCTCTTAATATATCTTCTAGACATTTCAAAACCAATTTCTTTGTTCCCAGCCCAGGCATGATCCAATATGACAGGTAGAGAGGAAAGATAAAGCAGCTGGGAGCTGGAGGAAAGAGGAATAAGGTTTTCTTTCAGTGACAAGTACCTACATTCTGCCCTCCTTTGCCTCAGGTGCCTCTCACTGTGGTTGCAGATCAGCCTTCCACAGGTCCTTGTCTTCTGTGCCCCACTCTCCAGGGAGCCCTTAGCTCCTGTAAAGTTAATAACACTTTCCCTCAGGTCTCAGTATTATATTTAAACATTCACCCAACCACACACATACCCTCAATCAGCAGTAGAAACAGCTACTCCACACATCTACAGCAAATTATTTGGTCTTTTAGTGGGGTTGCCACAAATAATGTTTCTTTGATAACTCTCTCAATTCTCATCTTGTGAATCTCCTCCTGCAACCCAAAGAAATGGACAGGGTACAAATCCCAAAAGTCAACAATGCCCAGAAGTGCTGTTCTTTCTCCCCATAGGCCAAGGATGCCTCGGGTCTGTGCCTAACTCTCAGTATCAGGGGGTCTGCTGAGTGTTCTTATCAGTGTCTTTAACCATGATACAAGTGCTGTGTATATAACAAATGAAGATTCTTTTAAAAATTGGAATCCTACAGATATTAAGCTCAAATATCTCCTCTTACCCTTTTTCCCTTTCCTCAAACCCTTCCTTCACCTTCCCTGCTCTTTTTACAGTCTGAGTCAGGAAGGACAGATTTTGAAGGGACATATTAGCACAGCATTTTTCTGGCAAAGTCAGCAGCTGTTTCTCCAGATACTTAATTTTATTTTTTTTTAATAAGCTATATTTCATGCCAACAATGTAACCAGAAGGTCAAATTCTTTAATTTTAAAAAGTACAGTCCTATTCTGTGGCATAAATAACCATCAATACATCAGTACAGAGTGAGTGTGGTTCTCTACAGTGTTTTGTCTCCTCTTTACTTGGGTTTATAATTTTCATTGAGGTGGAGAGACTTGGCTAACTGTGGTCCTGAGATTTTCTGAAAATAAACACAGGAAAAAAATGGGTAATCACGGATACAATTGTGTCTCAGACATTTCCAAAAATGGTACTATGCAGAACAAGAGACTTTACTTTCTAACAGAAAGACAGATCACAAATGCATTATGGTTTCTCGGTTGGGATATGTCTATGTAACAAATTGCAGTGCCAGGCCAGGTTACTCCTGCCAGCCCTAAGGATGCTCTCTGGAGGCTGGCAGAGGGCCAGCTGCATTAGCTGGGGTTTGTGGGGGCTTGAGCTTCTCCCAGGGGCAGGATCTATGAGCCAAGGCAGGGCACTGCACTAACGTAAGTCTGCGGCTTCCAGACTCCCGGTCAGTTCATTCAGGATGTTACTGCAGGGCAGTAACAAGTGGTTCTACAGTTTGGTCTCCTTAGGCTTTGGAGGGAAAATAAAGCACTAAAGGCAGACATCCAGAGTACAGTGAACTATAATGGGCTGGCCACTCGATTGACCAGTCCAGTCCCACACTCCACCTGCACCCTGAGACAGAGGCACAATTAAAAGAGCGCAAGTGCACCAGCTGCCACAGAGCCACCAGCATCTTGCACTTGTAGCACACTGCAAGGATTTGGTTATATGCATCTATACAAACAGAATAATTCAGTGATTAAAAGTCATGCTTGAACCTCTACCGTCTTTTCTTCACAGAGAAGCAATTTGTTTACAAGCATTAAATGTGGATACACACATGTTCAAATACGATGAAGTCATTACAATCCTACTGTATAAAGAAAAAAAAGAAGTAATAGAGGCCCAGTCTTCCTTATACTTACATAAGTAGTGCTGACACATTAATCCTTTCACTCAGAGAAGAATGAATAAAGGAGACTGCAAAATTTTTAGGGAGCTATTCAACAAATAGAAAAAAACAATAGAAGAGGAGAAACTAAAAGGTAAAACACACTTGACAAACAGAAAGGACTCATCAGTGTGTGAGCTGTGATGCACCTACTCTGTTATATAAAATTATATTTTTAAGACTCTGAAGATTTAACAGAATTTTTAATACCTTGATTTGAAAATTAAAATGGTGGGTTTTAACTTGATTTTTGTTCTTTTTTAAATCAACATTTTTTCCTGTAGGAATTACCAATTTCTAATCCATAACTTACACCTGAAATACACATAAAATCAAAATGCAGATGTACCTTTATAAGTCACCTGTGTGGTGTGGACTTAAGGAGCACTTTTACTCATCTGACTCACATAGATAAATACCTAAAGTTTAAAATCTCACATTTGCAGCTAAATCATTACTACATGATGGAAGAAAAGTGAAACATGGATTAAGAACACACAGAAAAATCATTATTCTGATGTTTCTGCACCTCAGCTATCTCCAGTTTTGATATATAACCCCAAAGCTTCACTAGAAGACATCAGCTTATGTGAACCTTGGTTAAAAACTGGTCTGAATGCCTAATAAAATAATAAGCCAAGGCAGCTCATATTTCTTACTTTTTATAAGCATTTTAGAGATCTGGAGTTCTTATCTAACAATTTTTGCTGGTGTGAAGCTATGTCATTCATAAGGAACTATGACTATGATACAGCCCAGATAAATGTCTTACTGAGGTATACTTCTGTGGGTAAGTCGATGTAATTGTTCTATAAAAATAAATTTGCTGAGGCAAAATTGGTTGGGAACCCTTAGCTGGCATCTTTTGGCAGTGTTTAGAAAGCTTTTCCATAATATTATCTTTACCATTTTATTTGCATTACAGTCATGTCTGTAAGTGCTTCCTGGAAGCTGCTGTAGTCTAAATAAAGATTGAGGGTCTCACCTTTTTTTATTTCTGCTGCTAAGGCATCAAATAAAACACAAAAACCCAAATATACTTAAAGGAATTACGTGAGATGTAGAAAACAATGCCGGCATTAAGTTACTTTCCCTAAAACCACGTTACATTTTTCAAACACAAGCAGGTCAAACAAAAAACATTACATGAGTACAATTCATTGCCAGCTGAGGAGAAGGGTGCTGTAAATCATAGCCAGGTGCTCTCTCACATACATCTGTCTCTAGTTCTGACCCATCAATGTTGGGAGACCTTCACCGGCGTCCAGAGGCATTTTATCACCTCACTTGAGGCTTGCTAGGAAGATTCCCACTGATTCTGGAGCCCAAGACAGCAGGAAATTCTAGAAAAGATGTTGATAAAAACAGCTCCATGTGCTGTCATCTTACAGAACTATTTTTAAATGTACATATAAATATACATTATTATATACATGTTACTTTTTTCCTCTGCACAAGCTACAAAGCCTATGAAAGATTTACATAAAGTTCTGTGAATTCTATTTAATCTACAGATGGGTTCAATTCCTTTTAACAGTGAAGATGAAAAGAAGCATCAAGGACACCATTATTCCCTTTGTAAAAATCATGAAATCTTCAAACATAAAAGAGTTCCACAGCTTAACCTTTCCAGTGTAAGATGTTTCATTAGAGGACCAAGCTAACAGCATCTGATTCTCATTTGAATGAGTCATCCAATTATGCCACGCACATCAAGGAGCAGAATGGGCTAGGACTTGAGGATAGTCTTGGCCACTGGATATGCTCTAAAAGTATTTAAAATCTTAAGATCTGTAAACAGAGATAATGGATTTATTGAAGTGTGCAGAAAAACATAACACCACTGCCTTTATATGCAACTATGAAAAGTTGGTCCATTCTCCAGTTTCTGAATTGAATGTGGCAACATTCTTTCCAAATACAAAGAGGATGGAAGGGAATAAACTTTGCTCTTTATGCTCTGCATCATGCAGTAAGTTATTTATATTTTCACAGTAAACACACACAAACAAAACAAAAAGAAGACTGACAAGCAATGCAATTGAATTAACTATTTGCCCACACAAAAGGACTACAGATCTGGGGACCTGCAGTCCACATAGAAGCACAACTCATATTAAAGCAAATGAGTGCAGTGTCACTAACCAAACTACTGGAATATAAAAAGGGGGGAAAAAAGAGGTGAAAAAAGGATAAAAAACAACCACACTTTCATGCCATTTTGAAGGCACAGAGTACAATCTTACTTCTACTATTTGAGGCTCACAAAGAGTGATAGGCAAGTCTAAGATCTTGCAGCTGAATATCAAAGAGACCAAAAACTTTGCACCAGTTTTCCATCAAACAGCCATCCAGTTTAGAAGATTTCTGTGTCTCCCTCTACTCAGAGCATGTGGGAATGGCACTTGGATAATCACCACATTCCCAACTTGGCAGCAAAGGAAGGACAAACTCCCTGTGATTGACTGACACTTAACCGTGTCAGGGAGACTAATTTGATCACCCTCCATATGTTCCCCATGAGAAAAAAAAAAAAAAAAGAAAAAAAAGAAAAAACCTGATTCTGGCTGCAAATTACACATAATTCCTCATTTAACACTTCAGTTTAGCAATCTTTACATCTACAATTGTATTAAGAAAGGGCAACTCTACTACTTATGGTAGTCTTGTTTTAACATTTTAAGTGACATGTAGTTTGTGTGGGTGCTTGTAGCTCCGCATACATGTATGCAAACAAATGGAAGAAAAGACTGAATGCCTGCCAAACCAAAAAGGAAATAAACAGCAGGGAATTAAATGTGTTTTTTTCAGACTTCTAACAATTACAAGGAAGAAAGAATAAAACCCAAAGCAACAAGAAAGCACTTAGCAGTAACTGATGCTCCTTGGGACCTGGATCATGTTAAAGGATCTGTTCAGGTGTATCCAACCTTAGTGTATTATTGTAAATTCATAGATTTTTAAAGCCAGGAGGGATCATTAGTTATGATTATCCATTTCCATCTACCATGGGCTATAAAGAATTTCTGACAATGAGGTCTGAATAAAACCTGACACTTAATGAAGCAGGAGAATATTTTTTAGGGCACAGCCAATTTTCACATAAAACCTTTGGTTCTGCCCAGCTGTGCATGCTCTTGTGCACATTTTAACTATATTCATCATGGGAATATCAGGAGAAATTCTCTCCCATGCAGAGTACCCAAAGAGAAACAGGAAGCTTACATGGGATGTGAGCAGTGGTCAAGGGCTCTTCACTGGCATAAATTTTATCCAATTCCTGTGCATATTCACATTAAAAACAATAATCCACAGGGAAGGCACTGAAGCTTTTCACTTAGCCATTGAAGGGCTTTATTCACATACAAAGGCAAAAAAACAAAACAAAACAAAACAAAAATGCTTAACACGAAAGAACAGAAACAACCAATTCCCCAAATCATGGATGGGACGGACCAGCAAATGGAGAAGGTCTGTGTAACAAGCCCAGCTGGGACTGCAGCACAATTTGGTGCATCTCTTTCCGGGTCTGATAGCTTCCTTTTCCCCTGCGAGTCCTTTCTAGATTCTCTGGTCCATGTTCTCACCAAATCTGAAACCACCTGCCTTGTCCACCAGCCTCCTCTTTCATAAATGGAAAAACCAAGAGGGATCACCACATTACTGCTGGTCCAGCTGGTGTGTTGCACGTATATACAACAAATGACTTTATTTTAATACCATGAATCACTGGTGAAAGAACATCCAGAGTAGTGGGAAACTTTATTTAGCTTGAATAAACAACAAGTCTCAACATTTTGTTTCTTTGTTTCAACACCTAATCCCTCCTTTCTTGGCAACAGAGCTTTCCTTAGATCTCCTTTAATTCACAGAATATCAACCATGCCTATAACCATCAAATCTGTGATTCAGCTGTAATGTGTACCAGCTACAGAACAGCTCAGGGTAGATTGAAGACATAGACAATAGACAAAGTTTACTCATAAGCAGGGATAAAATTTTAAAAAATCATGGCAACTGAGTTGTTCTTCCTTCCTGACCGTGAAGAGGAGCAGCAAGTGGTATCACTCAGGCAATAAGGTACAATAATCCCTCTGAGGGGCTGCATAGCAATTGTTTCAGGAATTTGGATTTTACCTCAAACCCCCACACAGGGGTCTACCTCACATTGACAGTAAGCACTCTGACTTTCTGTTCAAGGAAAAGTATTTCACCTGGGAATACCAACCCCTACATGAATGGGTTTTGTACACATGTAATACAGGCCAAACTTCTGTCTCCTATCTGAGAACAGATGATACCCTGCTGTGACTAGAGACAAAAACTGAGAGAGAAAAAAAGACAGAAAAAGTGACAAGAAGCCACAATAATTTTCCCCTAAATTGTGAAGGTTGTTCTTTCACCTTTGCAAATAGGTTGCATTTTTGTTAGCCTACTGTTACTACTCTGTGCTCTGTGTGTATCACACCAGGATTTTAAATATCCAGTATTGTATTTTTGAAATGTTTTGAATTACATGAATATTTTCACTGAAAAGCATGTCTGAAAACTGAGCTACTTCTGAAGCTCAGCATGGAAAGACTTCAAAAAGCATTTATTTTGAAAGAAAAAAAAAATAGGAAAAGAAACTACAAGCATCTAAGCCCTGAATGCTTCTGTTCCACTTTATCATGTATTTCATTACTGCTTGCTTTCTTTCTGTCAATGTTGCCTTTAAGTTTTTTTCCGATTATTCCTAGAAAAGACTCATCTTAATTTTCAGATGCAAAGGCACATCAGGTCTGTACAAAGTTCAGAGCTAGTGAAACTTGGAATATAAAAATACAAATTCTCATCCTCTCTTAAAGCTCTTACTATTAGACTAAAGGTAACTTTAATAAGGAGAAATTGCAAACAGGTAAATTACTGCTTGTCTTTCTCATTAGGGTGCGGTGAAAATTAATTCCTATGCAGAAAATGCTTTGAGATCCTTCCATGAAAGGCATTACTTTGGTTAAGAGCAAACTTGTATTATTAAGTGTTATTAAAATAAATTGGAGGCAGAGAACATCATAAATGTTTCCCCGTAGGTTAAATCTGAGAACTGGTCTCCGTTGCATTGTAGCTCAAGTTTAACCTTTAGAGCACCAGCATCACATGCATCTCATTTACACTGCAGAGATAAGACTCCCCTGGGCCTTCCAACATCCCAGCCATGGCCTAAACACCCAGCTGACAGCCAAAATGCAGTCATTGCCAAGGAAGTTTGCAAGGTAATTTTGAACTCCTAAAGGAAGCAAATCATAATTTCATGTTTAAATTAGTTTTACTTTAAGAATGTACAGTTGTGAATACACAACCATGTGGAGCATGTGCAAACCTCGTTGTTTCAAAGCCCATAACTTTATATTATGACCCACAAATCAGTGTCTACCCACAGATAAATTGAAATACTTTTGAAGGTTTTGCTGAAAAGGAATGAATAGAAGCTAGCACAACTATGAGTTTTCTCTCTGATTCTTGCTGTTGGTTTTTGTGCTTTAAGAGGCAAAATAAGGCTGTTACAGTGCCAGCCCTGGAGACCTTGCGTAATCACAAAATAAGCATATCACAAAGCAGTATCAAAGCATACTTGCTAAATCATCAGTAGTGCCCACATGCAGAGGTCTGACAGGATTGTACTGTTCATGAATCTGCTGTTTCAAAAATCAGGCTGTATCTGGACACAGGTAATAATATCAATTTAAGTCACATTCATTCAGTACCCTGATATCCATCTGGATTTTGAGCTTTTAGGACTTAAACTTAGAAATACAGTGCAATGGTCATAAAGCCTGCTTAGAAGGTTTTAACAAAGAATGGGAGCAGAAAATAGAATGTAGCTGACAAGAGCAAGACACTAACTATTAGCTCTGGCATTTTTTGGTTTTGATTAAGATGTCAAAAACGGAGAGAGAGAGAGACATATTTAGTTTATAAAATTGTTACTATTGACATGAAAATTTTTAAAGCTTTAAAAATATGTAAAGTGGCCAATGAAATAAAATTCATTTTGTATTGTTCTCATAAGGGTTATTTAGAAAGGTACCTTGGCATAGGCAAAACTGTGTATCCTCTTGTGAACACCTGTGAAATGTTGAGTTTAATTGGGCAACAGCTGGTGCTGATTGTGGGTTTTCTTGCTGTATCTCATTACTGGTTTCCCCTTTGCTCTTTCCTGATTCAGTGCTGCTGGTGTGTGCTGCTTAAACAACCCTAGCAGAAATAAAGACAGTCAAAGAAAATGATTGAAATACTTTCTGTGTACATCTGTGTGCTGTTGAGCCTTCTCAGACTTCTGCAGATGGATGATGTACGTGGGTGGTGGTCTGAGGACATCATACAGTGCCTGACAGTCCTCACAATATCTTTCAATCTCCATCTAAGCATCAAGTTTTTCTGCAGAGGTTAGGAGAAGCTGTAATTTAAGACTATTTATGGTCTAAAAAGCTCAGGAAAAAAGGAAAAAAAGCACCCATAATAACCTTGTCATTTTGCAGTGGAATATATTGCTTGCTCTCACTTCAATAAAATTATCAAGAAGTAATCATGTATGTCCTACTGCATTATCTTGCTCAGCATTCTCAGGGCAAAGCTGCTGATCCTGAGAGCCAAACTACCATCTTTTGCAGTGTTTAGGGGAATTAGGAGTTCAGAGAGAAGACATTTTGAGTGCTGACCTTGACAAAAGCAGGGAAACTCAAGAGCGCACAAAGTAGAAGAGTAAATGGCAGATGAAAAATGAGGTTTTTTTTGGAAAAGAGTATTGAAAGAAAGTGAAAGAAAAAGTTCTCTGCAGTGAACCTATCAGATAGGTGCCTATTTCAAAATAAGAACATGATTCTGAGAAAGTCTGAAATTGATAACAGAAGAAAAACACCAAAATACCTTTGGAAGAGAAGTTACTAATCACTTGAGCGAGATCAGAACTAGACTAAAACTACACGCTTTTGAAAATGGAAAATCCCATCTCTTTTCATAATACATAAGTTCTCACACAGAGAAAACAGGATTAAAATTAGCCCTGTAGCTAATGCTGTTTAAAAAAATCCGAAGTCATCAGATCCAGTGCTCCAAAATAGCTGTTAAGTGAGCACTCATTTTAGTTTGAGGTAGTAAGTTTAAACATAGGTCAATGATTCTGATTTTAATACCACAGATATTCAATTGATATTTATAAACTAGATTACTTTCAATTTGTGTAGCACTACAACATATTAGGAACATATTACTATATGAATTGATATTATCAACATACAATTTACATTAATCTACTGTATTATACCACATGAAACCATTAAATATTTTGTCTTTCTAATACTGTTTTGATTTCCAATGTCTTTAACATTAACCTCCTTTCCCTTTTTCATATCCTTAAGAACAGAAAAAAAAGAAAGGCAGGCAACAAAGGAGATTATAATGCTGTGTGCAACTAGTGAAATAAGGTTGTAATAGCATAAATATGAATTTGGGTTATAAGTATACTTTACTTATATGTATATAAAATTGAAAGTTTATTAAAAACTAAAGCAACATGACAATCTCTGCACACTAAGCTGATGTAATGTCTCCTTAAATAGTATAGAACAGATGTATATTTTGACTTATTTTATCCTTGCTTAGGGATGGAAGTTTTCAATAAATAAATATGCTCAGACATACTTATACCTATGAGAGTACAGGATATTTATGAATATTTATAATCCTGAATTGTGAAAAGTTGGGGTTGTATTAATTTGATGGCTTTAGATTTACCTATTAGTGTTAGTATAAATCTCATTTATAGAGATACCCTTGGCAATATGCTTTTACTATTTCCACAGCTGTAGCAACAGAAAGAATTTAGGTATTTTGAGACAATTTTCATCTAGTGTCCCTGCATCTAGGATGGCATATTTATTTTGACATTATGTTTTATATCTTTGTTAATGCACTACTACTGCTCCAACTATATTGTTGTTACCTCAGAAGGTAATTTCTACATGCACACAATACCTAATAACAAAGAAAAAATTTATTTATTGGCCCATGTTAAGATAAGATAAATATTTGCCATGTTGAAACACATTCTTACTTAAAGACAGAAGGACATTCTTTGTGTTGAATCAGATAAATATTAATACAAGTTTACTGTCACTGCTATGTATCTGGTAACTCCAAAATTTGTAGACAGTTTAGACTACAATATTTTGTACTAAAATTTAGTTTGTCTACTGGCTCCTAAAGCAACCACCTCAGCACGAGGTGGCAGCTAAGTTCTGTGTTGGGAAAAAAGAGCTCACTGATCACCTCCCTGCTTGTTAGGTAGCAGTTCCCAAAAGGAATTATGCACGTATCCGTCCCATCTCTGTCAGACCCACCCATTTTCTGAGTCAGGTACAATGACAGACACACAACAACTTGTCTCTGCCCTGCTAATGACTTCCTCTCGAGAGGAAATATGACAGGTTGGTTCACAAGGAGCCAAAAGTTTCTGTTTAAGATGAAGTCAAATACAACAAGAGTATGAAATTACCTCTTTTTACAGACCAAGTAAACAATTCTGAGACTGAAGCTCTAAAACACACCTAGATAAACTTCCTGAAATTCCACACAGTAGAAATAATATCTCTTTCCTAAGCTTGGTTGCAAATGAGAGATATTGCCCTAAGCAGCTCACAGCAATATCAAACAAAATCAGGTTATGGCAAGATACCTCAGTTTCATCATATATTTACCTGCATCTTAGAGCTGCAATTTATATCACAACCAATGCCATATTTCCAAAGGCTACAAATTTTTACATCAAAGGGTTGATTCTTGGCAGAAACAACTATCCATTTAGAGGAATCATGTTACAAATGCAGAAATACTAGTTAGTTATGTTCAGAGAAAGTAGGCTAAAGACAGTAAGAGGTGCCAAAAGCTTGACAAACACCTTGCTCTTCCAAGGCAAATCACAACATTTTTAGCCGCTCAGATAGTCTTTGAGATGTTTTCTTTAGGCCCCTATGAGCCATTCACATAAAATATGTACACACACAGAATCACAGAGTGTTTGATGTCAGAGGGGTCCTCTGGAGGTCATCTGGTACAAAGCTCCAGCTGAAGCAGGGTCAGCTGGAGTCAGCTGTCCAGGATCACATCCAGAGAGCTCTTCAATATCTCCAAGGATGGAGAAACTTCCACCTTCCTGGGTAACCTGTGCTCAATCACTCTCATGGGGAAAGTGTTTACTGATATTCAGAGGGAAACTCCTCTGTTTCAGAGCATGCTCATCACCTCTGATCCTGAACCTGTCCTCTTCTCACCCTCACTTCATGTGTTTGTGTACACTGATTTGCATCCCCTGAGCCTTCTCTTCTCCAGGATGAACAGTCTCAGGTCTCTCAGCCTTCCCTCACAGGAGAAGTCTTTCCATTCCTGAATCACCTTCCCAATCCTTCATTGGGTTTTATTTAGTATGCCTATATCTCTCTTGAACTGGAGAGTCCAGACCTGGACACAGTTCAGTCCAGGTGTAGCCTCACAGGGCTGAGCAGAGACAAAGGGTCACCTCCCTTGACCTGCTGCCAGTGCTTTTCTTAATACAGCCCAGAATACCACAAGTCTTCTTTGCTGTAAGTGAGCACTGTAGGCTCATGTTCAACTGGTGTTCTCCAGGATCCCCAAGCTCTTTTCTGCAAAGCTGCTTTCCAACAGGAGCAACTCACTGTATTCATAATAATAGTTTAAAAAAAAAAGAAAAAAAAGGAAAATATAGAAGTCAATAGCTATTAACTATAACCATTATTCTGTATTTACGTACAACAAGGTCTAAGAGTTATATTCAAATTTATGAACTCAGGTGAATACACGTATGTCTAAAATTAAATCTGGCCCAGCTAGTTCTAAGTACATATTTGTTTCAGAAAAAATCTGTGATGTCCGAAAAGAATGAAAGCTTATTGCCTGTGATGGAACAGATCAATTTTTAAATTTTGCCATTATTTTGTATCTTCTTGCCTTGGGAACCCTTAGTCTTTGAGTCTAATCCAGGTGTATGGGGTTCACAGATGTCTGAAAGCTGAATCATCTCTTCCTGAACAGAAGGAAATGCCATGAGGAGAAGTGATCACTGAGCAAGCAAAGATAAGGACCTGAGTGTTTCTCATGCCCACACGCCAACAAGTAGAAAGTTACAAGTAAAGGAGTTCAGGAACCTGTTGGGTTGGATGGGAGGATGCCCATATTTTTGAAGATGTCAGCAGACACCTGCAGAGGCAGGACACGTGGCTGAGCAAAGACTGACACCCATCGAGGGCGTGATTCTGTACAAACTACATGATATCATGTCCAAACTCATCAGTCCTGCTGCAGAGCATGTTCAGTTGCCATCAGTTGCAATGCCACCCTGACAGGGGTCTGCACTGCTTTTGGATGCCATCCTACTTTAATCATGTTATCTTGGGTGTGACTGGACCAGGCTCCATGTGAAATGCAGATACGTTCCAAGCATCTACAGCTGCGTTGTATCTAAGTCCAGTGGATATTGACTCAGGTGTGATCAGTAGCTCAACTAACTTCTGAAACTGAGAGATGAAAGCTGAATTATATCTCTAAATCAGCAACCAAAGCCAATTCTTTGGAATATTTTTTAAAAGACTGCAATGAGAGAGGATGATAATACCAACAGTACTCAGGAATTCAACTTACAGTTTACTATGCTCATGCCACTGTTACTCTAGCAGCAATACAGAAATATGTCAGCACAGTGAAAAATTATGAATTATCCAGCAACAAAAGGTGTCATTGATCAATCTTCATTGATAAAGATATAAATTGTTGTTTCTCAAGTAGTTAATCTGCCAATCTCTCTTCTGACCTGGTGATCAGAGTGTTTAATATTGGAACTGAAAGCAAAAGAAAAATTACAGTTTAGAGTCTTATAAAATTGTCCATGCCAACTGTTAAAACAGCTCATAACATATTACCACTAAATCCACAGTAAACAGCAACAGGCATGTAATTCTCTTCCTACTCTCCACAGGCAGCTGGGGACAAAATCATGTTGCTTTCTCTTCTCTCCCTTTATATTTCTTTTTTCTTTTTTCTTTTGCCTTTGTCCTATTTTTTCCTGGGTATTTTTAGCAACAGCTTTGGAAAATCGAAGTTGAAAAAGTGAGTCTTAGACATTGTTCTGAAGGCAGTGAGATTTGTGGTCTTCCTTATTTCCTCTGGTAATGAGATCCAAACTGCCTGCCTTGGTGCCAAGGAAGCCCTATCTCCAGCTCCCACAAGCTTCACCCTTGAGGCTGACAAGCTCATACTTTCTGAAGGGACATGGCTGCCAAAGGATGTCAGCAATACAAAGGGAGAGGTCCTCTCAGGGAAATTTTGAGTCGTGTTCATCACTGGTCTTGAAGATTAATAAGGGGACCTTGAGTTTGATCCAATATACTTATGATTTCATAATAAATTTATTAAATACATTAGTTCATTAATTTTTCACTTTCTTTCAGCTAAAATGTGAAAATGGGATTTTGGAACTGAGAATGAAGAAGAAGAAACCAAGAGACTGCCAGTGAGTATGTTTAACTCGTTGGAGCTTTTAAATTTACTTTTATCTTCTTTACAATCCAGGCACCACTTGTTCAAAGTTTTTAGTTAATTCATTATTGTTCTGCTGACAAACAAGAAAAAGCTAGGAATTAGTCTTTTTTATTCTTTCTTTATTTTTTTTCCCCTATTTCACTTCTCAGGGAACTGACAGGCAAGTCTTTCTGTGGGAACTGGATTTATGTAGTACTCTACTCCCATTGCTTGTCCTGCTGCTCTGCTGAACTTACCAGAAGCAGGTATGAGCCAAACTCTCAGCAGCTGTGGTTTACAACTCAGTATATCAACTTAGACTGAAGTTGCAGGTGGTTTAGCCTAACACACCAGACTCCAGCAGGTGCCAGCTCAGGCACTGGGCACAGATTCACTCCTGCTGCCAGCACCCTGAGTCAGACACTGTGAGGCACGATGAACTCACTGCATACAAACCCAGGGCCCTTCATAGTGTGTTGAAAGAACAGAATGTTAACTTTTACGTCAGAGATGGCTGATCATTTCTACAAAGATTGTCTTCTTTCTTTAAAACACAGGACATCTTGTGGACCAGCTACATTCAACTCCCTAGCCTCCAACAAGAGTAAATATTTTCATTACTTAAAATATTGCTAACAACCATTTTAAAATACTGATTTCTTGAATATTAGAAGCATTTATCTCACATGATCATCCAAAGTCCATATTCTGAGCTCTAGAGTTGCTTCTGTCAAGCAGGCCATGGTCTGACATTTATGCCTGTGCACTTTGGTGAGCATCTGTAACTTTAACATCCTGTCTCATTTTATCTTCTCTAATAAATGTGCATGACGTATAGATGGTATTTTACAACACTGATTGATGGTCTGAGCTCTATTTATGGCAACTCTCACCAGACTGGTCACTAAAGTGACTCATTGTTCAACCTCTGCTACAATTTTTCATCATCTGTCTGACTGACATGGAAATTAAAAATTGTTGTCCTATAACTTTCTTGTAAAATAAAAGAAGCAATTCCACTTGGGGAAATGTATTTTCAGTTTATGCCTTCCTTATTTATTTTATCACACGCCTACATTTTTTTTCCCCTATTGTTTGGGCCCACAACAGAACTGCTGATCTGCTTTCCCACATGCTCTTCTTCTACTTGAACTCCTAACACATTGTTTAAAAATAATGGATAAAAATATTTCAAAAATTCCTTCCATGTTTCCTTTTGAAAATATGTCTCTTCCAATCCATGGTGGAAAGACTCCATTGCTTTCACTGACAGCTGTACAGTGCCCAACAGCGAGGTGGAAACAAGGAACTATGGGAGAGATGGGAGAGACAGCAGAGTGTAGGATCATTGAATGGCCCTGTTCGCAGCCTGGCAAGAAGCAGGAAGCTCTCCAGGACAATGCTGATGCAGGAAACCTGTCGGATACAATGGGTTTTGCTGACTCGTTTGCTGGTACCAGTTCCTTCATGATTTGTGTAATTTGGCCTTTTCCTGTTCCTTTCTGTGGTGCTGTCGGCATTGCTGTTTCTCACCCATTTGTCAGCTTTGATGTTTTTAAGTTGTGCAAAGCCAATGTGTCAGCAATGCCAAAAACACAGTAATAATAAATCCCATCTGATTATAATTCAACAAGAGCTTGTACCAGCTTGACTGTCCTTTACCTTAAGGCTACCTGACAATACCATAAGGCCAAATTCAGAAATAACATGTAGAGGAGCTTTAGTTCAAAGGCTTTGAGGCTGGGCTGATTAATCTCCCTGGAATGTCAGGGCAGTCTCCTGCTCCACAGCCCAAGCAGGTACAAGCTCAAGTAGAACAGGTGACCATATTCTCACTCCACTCCTTCAAAAACTGCTCAGGGTTGTGCATGGGGGAGGCAGAGAAGACAGAGGAGAGCAAGTGGAGGAGAAGGGAGTGCACGGTGCTAGAGGCTGATGAAGGTACAGCATAGAAGGTTTACCAGCCTGATGTTATCTGGCAACAGAAATGCACCTAGTGCCATATTACTCCTAAGACCTGTCTGGAATAGAACATTTCTGCTTAAGGCTAGCAGACCTTAGTGAGGGTAAAAACCAAAAGAAATCACAAGTTTCTATGCTGAACACCCCAAAAGCAGGAATCCAGAACCTAGATGGATTCTGGAGCTGAATTGAGGATTATTTTGCCTTCCCATTAAAGCACTGCTGGGGTTTATCTATGTGGGTAAGTTCTGAGTTCACTCAACTGTTTTTTTATTTAGTTGTTATTGCTGTTGTTGTTTTACAAAATAGATCATTTTCTTACAACCTCTCCTACTTCCTCATGTCAGTCAAAAAATTGCTTACACATAATCCCTGAACTTGAATTTATAGTGTCTGTGCTCCAGCTACCTTGTTATGGATTGACAGCCATGCTGCTTGTGACCAATACACCCCACAGAAACATCAAATGGCCTCGTCAAACCGTTTAAAAGAAGGACTCCCTGCCAATTTCATGCAGATCAATATAACAATGTAGGAAGCCTTGATGGAAAACGGACAGATTAATATAATATTTTATAAGACTGTGACTGAGATTTAGTTTACAGAAAAGAAAAAAAAAGCATAAGAATAGATTTTAGACTTCCACATTGCTAGAGAGAAATATTGACAGTGGTGGAAACCTGGCAAGAGGAAGATGACACCAGTCCTCAGGCAAATCCCTCATGCAATGCACCTGGCTCCAGTCCAAAGATAATACCAACTGTTTATTCAGGAATGGTACATCAGCAACACAAACCAGAAGCATGTCAGAACGGAAGTGTCTTGGAAAAACTGATGCTGAAACCTTCATCCAGAAGTTGAGGAAAAGCCAGGACAGGAGGACAGAATGGAACTGAGAGAGCACTGACTAAACTTACATGATTCATCCAAGATGACACAGAAAAAAGAGGAGAAGGCAGGAAAAAGAATGAAATATGTAGTTGTTTTTACCAGTGACACAACTGTGGAGTTCATAGTGACCTGTTAATTCCCTCCTCCCTGTGCCAGCAAACCACAGAGAAATGGGCCCTTTTCCAGCAGAGACAGCCCAAGAAATAGCACCAGGTAGGAGAAGAAAAAACAGAGGGAGTTGAATTAGATGATCTCCAGAGGTCCTTCCATTTCTAATAATTCTGTGATTCCATGAAACTAGAATGGAGTAGTCACAATAAATGCACTGAGCAGCCAGCATGGTTGCTAAATTCTGCTGCCTCCCTCAAAACCTTTCAAATACTGTTACTCTTGAAAAGCAAGCACTGGTACACCCTGATTATCCAAATTCACAAACTGACAGTGTCAGCATCATCCATCTCCCCTCCCCAAGTCATGATGCTGCAAGCGTTGGACAGGTTGCAGTGACTGAACCTGTGTGGCACAAAAAAATTACTACACAAAAAATGGCTAGTAAAACCTTCCCCACCAATCCCAAAAGGGGGGCTGTGGAGGAGTCAGCTATTAAATAGAACTTTGTGATCAAAGTACACAGGAGAACTGTTTGGAAGGAAATTTAATTTTGTAAGTTGCTGTCTTGTAGAAATAATCAAAATGACAGCACTGCTGAGAGTTACTCATTTCCTGCAGACTATCTAATTTGTGATTGTGGTAGCAATACATTTCTAGAACCACAGTGAAGCCTTAGCTAGGGGTTATTTTCTCCTTAATTTTGTCAAAGCAGGGAAGTACGGATTTCCAGCCCCCTTTTTTCTATTTCTAAACGTGCATCTTCATTCAGAAACCAAAATTGGACCCCCCTGCCCTATGCAATTACATTTCCAGGACTCAAGATGGGTGTTTGTGCTTTTTCCCGCTGATTAATGGCATTCACATTTAAATGGTTAGAACCAGCCTTTGAAGCCATTAACACCCCATTAAGATGAATGGGGTAACTTCACACCTTTTGTTTCAGTCTCCTGACTGTGGAACCAACAAATCCGCAGCATATTGATTTGCAGAGTAAAGACTGCCTTCACAGTCATTGAAGGAAAAATTATGGAGATTTAAATACAGGACTATGCTTCAATATTTGCTGAATAACTCTGGATAATCAACTATCCTGAAATTTCAACACCTGGAGAGACATTGTCACCTTAGTAATGGGGTAATGACATTTAAACCACTAATGAGTCTAGCACAGTTTGCACCATGATGCAAATAATTGTCAGCATGAAGTTTCCATTTAAAATCTTCTTAGAGAAAATAAATGAGTATGTGAAGCATCTAACTCCTCTGCAGAGAAAACATCTCCCCGAGTTCAAATATCTGCTGACTCTGATATTTATTCTTATACATAAAACAATAATGTAATCCCTATTGTATTTCTCTATTCAGAATGCAGCACTGACACAAGAAATCTAGTTAGAATTAAGTGTGTGTGGGGGTGAGGAGTGTTCATCACAATGAGTAATTGTAAATAAAATCATATTGTGTCTACAGTAATGTGCATTGTCCTACCTCAGCTATATTAGTCTTACTCAGCAGAAATGTAATTTACAGGGGCTTTTGGATCAGTCTTTCTACACGAAGCTAATTCTGGGTTTTCTGCAGTAACTAAGAAGCTAAACTACATACTAGACAAAAAAAAGTCAATACTCTTTGACCTGGTAGCTGTGGAAGTTCTCCAATGATCACATTTACACCAGAGTGCACTAAAAAGCAAATAAGGAACAAAACAGGAAAAAGCACACCACTCAAATTCTGGCTTTGAGCCATCTGTGGCTCATTAATTTCCTCACAGAAAAAGATGCTTCATCATTACTACAGAAGCTGAAAAATAATTTCATTAATTTCTACAACACTCTCTTTCCTTTTTTGCCTCTAGAAAGTAGGAGGCAGATATCCTACATCCCCATGAGAAGCTACCAGATGGTTTATAACAGATCACAGAGATCAATGATTTTTCAGTGCACTGCTCCAGGATTGAATCAGGTAGTGAATTGGGAATGTTGATATAGGTAAGAAATGTTCAGATTGAGTTATGGCAACAGATTAATAAAGCATTTAATTAATCTTCTTAACATTACTGAGGGACAGTTAGGCATTGTTATTGCTATTCTAAAGAGACACAAAGAGCAGAAGACAGGCAAGGATTTGCCCAGGGCACCCAGCAAGTCAGTGGTGAAATTGTAATCAGGACTTGGAAACTCCTACATCCCTGCTGCCAAGACCCAACAGACTAATGAACAGCACTCTGCACTCATTTGCTTTTATAAGGTTGTTCCTTGCTCCAGATCCCTTGTTTTGGGGTTTTCTCTCTGCCACGGTAGAGGAAAAAACAAATTAGTTTTATCATTGAGTATTTAAAATGCAATGAACAAGCTGAAAGAAATCTTAATTTTACTTTCAATAAGAAGAACTTGACATTCTACACAGTACCAAAAGCAGAAAGGCAGCTCTACTTTCCTCAGCAGTGATCAGGTAACATTACTTAGGCAAAACATCTGACCTTCAGACTGGTTGTTAATTCAGGAAATTGGAAACTGGATTATTCCCAAGTAAACCAAGAGATTCCTCTTATTGTTACTTAAGTACCTCCACAATATTTTGTTCTAAAATAGTAAATAAATCTTCATTACTGACTGTGACTTTAAAATGATCATCATGAAAATCAGTCTGGTAATTTTATGAAAATGTTAGTCAGAGAAAGTAATCTGGTTAAATTTAGCTAGTTTCAAGTTTGCCGCTCTGGGATTCAGTGTGTTCTGGATGGAATTAACTTTGTATGAATCAGATATTTTTTAATTATTTGGGTTTGTTGGGGTTTTATTCATTGCTATCATACACACAAGAAGCATATTTCAGGAGTGCAAAGATTTAAACATCATTACTTACCCTTCACAATAGATTTAAATAAGGACAATATGAATCCAAAAGCTCCTATTTCCTTACTGTTTTAAAACCTTTCTTTCCCCTCCATGAAACATGAAGAGAATCAATATTTCACAGCCAGTCTCTATAAAACACAAAAAGGCTACAAGCTATGTGAAGTATGGCTACATTTGAGCTAGAGTTCTGACATTATTTGAATAGAGAAATTTGGAGCATTTCGTCTTGATTATAAAACCCTAAGGAATGCCCTGGGTGTTTCACCACATGCTAGGAGAGATGATGGGAGAAAACTGGCAGAAGTTATTTCTTCCCACCCAGTTTAACTGATTCAGACAGGGCAATTTTGTTGGAAGAGTCTGCTGGCAATCAATATGTCTCAGCTTGCTCCTATGTGCCTTGCTGAGAAGAGAGAGAGCTTTTGGAAAAGAATCAAGACATGAAACTTTTTCTACTCTGGTTTAAAGCTTATGAAAGCAAATGATCTCCAAGGCACCAATCCTTTCACCTTGGTAAACATGCAACAAATCTAAATGGAAGAAAACCAGAAAGACTCCTCCCTACTCCTTTTCTTTCTGCAGCAACACTGAGTATCACAGGCTGCGCAATGGTATCTGCTTTAGCAGTCCACTGCAGCCACCCGTAAAGCTCATATTTGTGGAAAAAAGAAAAAAGAAAAACGAAAACAAAGTTTGAAGAGAGAAAAGAGAAAGGAAGAATATACGTTTTCAAACAGAAAACCAGCACTTTGCCCTACATGAAAAAGTGCAGGTTTGACAAATGTGAATCTCTTCTGGTAGCATCTTTGTTACTGCTAGTGACAGGTACTCATTCTCCTGATCTGCCTGTCTTTCTTGGCACTAATTCCGTAAGTAAGTAAAAGAACACGGCTTTGAAAAACAAACAACCTGAGATGTTACTTGTTCCTAAATAATCATTTAGCGGAGTTGACTTATTGACCAAATATTTTTGTGCATGATATAAACAAACCTGGCTTACTGAGCTCAGGAGGCAATAAACATAATCAGGATTTTTACTTAATACTTTGAGGTATTTGCTTGCTTGCTTAATAATATTAATGGATTATCAGTAACTTAATCTGGCATCTCAGATAAAAGTATACTACTCTGGAAACTTTGCATCAGGTCAAAGAAGAAAACTTTCCCTTTGCTCCCTTAAGGAACAAACACAGTCCCTAAAAATAGCATTTTGTGTATATTTTTCTAAGGTTATAGTGAAACAAAAGACTAGTGAAATTTACAAAAGCTCTAGTGAAGTATATTACACTTGGATTTTAATCAATAACGCTGCATGTTTCTTTACTGAAGCTGTATGTTAGCAAACCATCCCTGTCTGTTTTAGAAACAGTTTTCTTAGAGCTGCCAGTCCACTGTGCCCTTTTCTAAATCCATTGATTTCTTTGGGAAGACAGCTACGTATCAGTTTCTTGCTGGCTAAGTGATATAGACCAAGAAGACCAGATGATCTGGCTTAAATCACCATGGGCTGATTACAGGTAATTGAGTCACAGAATCACAGGATCATGGAATCGTAGAATGGTTTGTGTTGGAAAGAATCTTAAAGATCACCTAATCCAACCCCCTGAAACAGACAGGGACACCGTCCACTACTGCAGTTTGCTCAGAGCCCCTGGCCTTGAACACCTCCAGGGATGGGGCAGCCACTTCTCCAGGCAACTTTTGCCATTGCCTCAGCACTCTGACAGCTGAAGCCCCAAAAGTTCAGCACCACATGAATAGAAAATAGAGAGTCAGATTAGCTTGAAAGAAATCATTGTCCAGTATTTTACATGATAGTTGATTCATCACACTTTTCTTCTTGGTATTTGTTTGTGATAGAACGTTGGTCATCACAGTTCAAAATAAATTTCTCCATGCTTTAGCATTTTCCTTAAAAAAATACGTATCTCTGAGAGAAAGAGAGATATTCCAGACCTGCTGTAACTATATCTATCTAGTTTGTAGGAAGGCAGAAAGATTAATTACATTGATGCAGCTGACCAAATTCAGCAAAATCTGCCTGATGTGTGGTAAAAGGCACTGCTCTGCACCAGATATACTCTGGTGATAAGATTTCCTCCTAATGCTCTGCCAACAGGGAGCCTGCAGCAAAGCAGTAAGGTTTCTGTTTTCTGTCAGGATGGTCTGGTTAAGAGCATTTTTAGATGCTCTTTCATGCTTCCCTTGGACCAGTCAATCCAAAATAAGGATTTCACTCTCCCACTGCCATGGAACTATGGCATGTAATATAAATAAAGAACAAACAAATGGAGCAATGGGTAACACGAGCATAGGGTTATTGCCTCAGTCACATCTTCAGTCCCTGCATACCTCACCTAGGCTGCAGTTAGATTTACCTGCCTCTTATTGCTCCCTCAGTGCCGTTTCCATGACTAGCAGTTCCTCTGGAGTTTCCGTCAAAAAGCACAGCCTGCTTTTTCAGAATGTGTGAATTTTCCTCTTCAGACATTTAATGAGCTAAAATTAGCCAGTGCAGAAAGTCAGTAGGAAGTTCTCTGCCTCATCTGAACTCCATAACACGGGGTAATACCTGAGATCAGGAATGACTTTCCCCATTCATTTGCATTGCACTTTTGGGTAGCTGGCACAGGTCAGCACACAGCAGGGAAACCTTCTGTCGGGACGAGACCAGCCATGTGACTGCAGGACACAGTCACCAGCACTCTCCCCAGAAGTAATATTTCAGGAGCCTGAGTAAACAAGGCCCACAGCACAAGCCCAAACTCCATAGCCAGGTTGGAATTTCTTCTCCTGTGAGCTTGAATGCAGCACAGTTGTGCAAACGACTCCTACACCTACATTAAAAACAAAGGAGCTAGGGCTAGGACTACTCTATGGGCAAAATGATAAAAACAAGCTATTGGTAGTTTTACAACTAGCCACTCTATTTCGGTGTGTGCTTGAAAATATTTTCCTTACTGTATGAGGGCATGAAACCACAACAAAGGTACTCAGCATTTGCTTGTAAAGCATATGTACAAACAAAGAGCCTGAGACTCCCTCCATGTAGTCTGAAATCCTGGAACCGTGCTTAATGCAATCTGCATGCTGAAATACCAAAGCATGCTTGGACTAGCTGAGAGAGGCAATTAGGAGTTTCCTCACTTTCTTGCTTCATCAAGCACTTTAAAGGAATTTAGCTTTCTTTTTTTTTTCCCCCCTACAGAATGAAAGTGTGAAATGCTCTAGCTTAAAAATGCTGACTAATTCCAGAAGCCATTCACAAAAGTCATCCAATCACTTGATTTGAGAAGAAAAAAGGGCAAAGAATCAATTATGGAATATGTAGAAAATGTGTCTGCAACCCACTGACAGGAAAATATTCTATGACATTACTCCTATGATAATACCAGTATTATAGTAGGCAGAGGGGACTCCACCCATAATCTTACTTCAGGGCATGGCACTAAAACATAATTCTTTCAGTGTAACAGTGACGAGTCTGTAATGGTTAACCAAATTTATCTCATTGTATAGGAGGAGGAAAAAGGAAAAACATGTTTTTCAAGGAACTATACAAAAGTGCATGTTTCTTATATGCTGAAGATTTAACTATTTAGATACAGCTGCATTTAATCAAGTTTTCATCTATCATCTCACAATAATCTTGAAACTTTCACACAAAATACAGAAGAGTGGTCCATCTACCCCAGTATTCTGTCTTCAGTAGAGGCCAACATCAGAAGCTTCATAGGTAGGCAGTTGTTGCAATATCTCTGCGCATTACAGAGTATCTACTTCACCCTCACCCAGCCATCAAGGTTTTGGCTTAGCCTTGACACCCAGAGACAAAACCAGAAGTATAAGATTTTCTGTTACTGAAAAAGTCTCTAGGTTTTGAATTGTGGTTCATATCCACGTCAAGTTAGTTGTTTAATCCCAAATTGTCTCTGATTTCTAGGTGTCAACAACACTCCATGCTGATGACAGGTAACTGCAAGATGGGGGGAAAAAGGTATTTATTTTTCTGAGTTGAATTTGACATCTTTGGGGACACCAAGTGGTACCATGGTCTTATAATTTTTTTGGACTTGGCTGTTTCCCCTCTCATTTTGCCCAAATTCAGAGTCTGAATCAAATGCCAGATTTAGCAGCATGGTTAATGCTCAGAAACCTAGTGAACTACAAAAAAGAAAAACAGGAGTAACTTGTCACTTGCTGCAACAGAAGCAGTTGAAAAACAACACAACTACGATGACACTAAATAGTGAAAGATGAAACAAAGAAAAAGTGCAGGAAAAACAAGTTGTTTAGGAATTATATTGCTAGACAAAGGGAGATAACCCTGCAAAAGCATGGGCTCTTTCCTGTTTCACTTGTGCTGACAGAGGAGGTAGGAATGAGAGGAAATGGAAGAGTTGTCCCTCAGCCAGGACTGCTACAACTTGAATCAGCATGCAAGGCACCGCTGTAACTGGAAGGCACCACTGTAACCCAAGAGACAAAGCCAGATGATTTGACCTCCATGTGTTCTTCAAGCAGAGCCTGACCCTTACACATTGTACCTTTTCAGCACTCAGTTTTGCCTCTTTCCCAGCAATCCTAGACTAAATCCTGCTTGTCAACATTCCCATTTCAAGACTTGATGTGAGAGCTGTAGGGATGGATTATATAGTCTGCTCTAAATATGTTAATATGATTTTTTTTCCATAGAAATCATAGAATCATAGGCTGTTGAGGAGTTGGAATGGACCTTAAAGATCATCTAGTCCCAACCATCCCTGCCAAGGGCAGGGACACCTCCCACTAGAACAGGTTGCTCAAGGCTTTATCCAACCTGGCCTGGAACACTGCCAGGCATGGGGCATCCACAACTTCCATGGGCAACCTGTTCCTATGCCTTACCACCAACAAAGTAAAAAATTTCTTCCTAATATGACTAATATAAATTTCCCCTCTCTCAAGTTGCACCCATTACTCCTTATCCTATCACTACAGTTCCTGACCAAGAGTCCCTTTCCTGTTTCCCTCTTTCCCTCTCCCTGTATCCTGGTTTCTCTCTCCAAGTTTCTTTTTAGGTTCTCTTCAAATACTGGAAGGTTACTATGAGGTCACCACGCAACCTTCTCTTACAAAAACTATTTTAAGTATTACAAGCATGATTTATATAATAAGAAATTAATGGCTAGCCTAGAAGATATATTATTTTTCTAATTTGCATTGAAAGCAACATATATTGAGTATATTCAAGATATTACCCTTCTGCCAGTACTCCCTACAATTTGAGCTAATGTTCATCAATGTTTCTAAATTACTGGGAAGACTGTAGAGAATCATCCATTTCCTTATGTTTTCCAGCAGCCATGCCAAAATCATAACTTGAAATAAGTCACTTAAAACTACAAAACGTGCTGCAACTGGTGGAAATTCTTCGGAAATGCGACTTTAATTATCATCTAAGAGATTACAGTATGGAGTCCATGCCAAAAGGAACCTTCCATTCGAGCACAGCTGATGATGTGATGAAGGACAGCTGACAAATCACCTCTGAGGAACAATTTCTCTTCCAGTGAAGCCAGTTAGGGCATAGGAAAGCACTGGGAGTTCTGTTTCTTGCTCCGTCAGCTAGGCTGTCCAGACCCTGCTCATCTTCTCACCAAGAAGGGCACTTGGGTAATAGGAGAATCCTTGCTTATGATGACATATTTCATATTTTACACAAACTGATTTGTTGGGGTTTTTTAAAAGAGTAGTTACAACTTAAATTTCCATAATCATGTTATGAATAAGACAGGTAGCTGCACAGACATATTCACAATATTTAGATTTTTGATACTGTAGATAGAGGTGATGTGAGATTTTCAAATGCACATGGGTATTTAGTTCCCCTTGATACCACATGAATCTAAGCAACAGAAAATCCTACTGTCTGTCTGCATTTTTATCTGCTAAGTACCTTTAAATTCTGGTTCTTAAGAACTAAGACTAAAATCCCAGATCTGTTTAAATCTGCAACAAATTCCCATTGATTTCCACAGTCCCAGGATTTCATCTTAAATCAGTATTCAAGCATCTAAATAGTCTGTTTTAATTAGTATTCAAATTCCTAAAAGCTCTCATATTTAAGTAAATATGGGTCCTAGTGTAAATTTTGAAATTTAACAGCAGATCCATATTTTTAGGACTCCTGCCTAATCACACATGTGACCCTTTTCACTATATTAGTCATTTAAAAAATACAGACTATCTCAGTATAGACCATCTTCTGAACATTAAAATAGGGTTAAAATGTCTTATACTGGATAGGTTGGGTTTGGTTTTTTTTCAGAATAACGTATCATGCAGATTAATACGTGCTGCAGCAAGACTGGTTCCGCAGAGTCCTTTTAAGGTTCTTTTTAGGGAGTTGCAAATTTGAGCTGACTTCAGTGTAGGGTGTAAAAGTAAGAAAAATAACATGTCAGAGTGTGCAAGTATAAGAAACTTATCACTGGAACAGCCCAAGTGTTACAGGATAGATTTGAAAACATTTTGGCAGTATTGTACCTTGTTCTGGGACAGCACAGGGTGAGCAGGTTTTGCAGCTCATGTCACTTCTTTACTGAGACAGTAAAACATTCCCACAATTTAAAAAATATATTAAAAAAGGAAAGAAAGAGAAAGAGAGAGGAAAAAAAAGAACAATGGAACATTTGAAACAACCAAGCTACTCTAGTAAATGGTTATTGACATTTGTAAATGAATGTGGATTTTTTAATAGTTGATTTTTAACATTGCTCTTGGTCTGACACTTCTGTTGCAGTTTCTGTCCAGATCAATTTTCACATCTGAAATAATTCCTGAACTACAGAGCTCATAACAAGACCAGTGTCAGATTCTAAACAGCAGCCCTATGATCAGGTTCTCCTACAAACAAAAGTATAGAAGCTCTAGGATTACTGCATTTTCCTTTGTTTGCTTATAGTTCTATACAAAAGAAATAAAAAAAACCCCCTCTAAAGATAAATTCATTACTGTTGCTTTCCTCCTGCAGAGTATTTATAGGTTTTAGAAATGAAATTCTTTTATTAATTTGATTAAGCCAAAGGAAAATCCAAGGTTTCCATGAATAATTCATATTAACATCATGTCTTCAAAGGTCATATGTAAAACATTATTATACGTCAAAAGTTCCTCACAGTCTAACATACATTTAATTTTCAATAATGCTGATTTATAGTTTTATAAAGCAAAATAATAAATATAATAAATTACCCTTAAATTTTCAGATCTCAGTCACTATAAAATAACTGCTATAGTTTTACATTTTCAGTGTGAAATATTAAATACATAAATCAAAACAAGATTATTTTTCATCTGGAGCTAGCTGGAAACCAGTTTCTGAAACAGACAAATTCATTTTAGCTAAAATGAATGTTTTAGGAAAAAGATCTTTACTGAGTCTATAGCAGCTCTAAAAGAAAAAAGAATTTTGCATTCTGATATCCTGCTTTGGTTGGCTTCACTGTGACAGGTGCTGAATCTTGCAAATGCAATGGCTAGAAGCAGCTCTGAGTTTCTTAAAAGCATTGTCCTGTCCTGCTTGCCAGTATTCTCCTCACTCCCTTTGCCTGCTCAAAGATCATTTGCTTCATTGTGCACAGCCACATTGCTGCTAGGCTGACATTCTTAGCTGAAATTTCTGTTAGGAGATGTCCATATACACAAATATATATATATATGTGTGTGTGTGTGTGTGTATATGTATGTATATTTGTAGGTATGTAACCACCCCTAAAAATAATTGCTCACCAAGAAGGACATTGGAAAAGAATAAGAACTATTCTCATGTGTAAAAGCAGATTCAGATGGTTTTGCACGGTTGTTGTTTGAACAGAAGCTTCATTGAAAACTAGAAATACTATTTTGCATCCTTGATTAAAAAGAGTAAATCTAATTATAAGGAATAGTTATAACGTTTAAATACTTTTCAGCTCTTAGTGCACTTAAACATTCAACCACAAGGAGCTTTCGAAAGGGGTGATGATACCAGAATACTAAAGAATTTCAGAGTGCATGAGTGAATAGAAAGGGAAGAAAAATAGGGTCTACCTGAGACTAGACATTAGACAGTTCCAGAAATCAGGACCACGACATCAGCTACACATTCACTCCAGAGCCTTGCTTGAAGCCTGGGACAGGCCAAATCTTGACAACTTTGTTTGTGTGGAATTCTTTGTGGTCTACAAACTTTTTTTTCTTATTTGCATTTTTAAGACTGCTTTACACTGTCTTAATACAATAATACTCTATAAGTGCATCTCAGCAACATAGTAAGGAACAAGCCAACCAAACACCTCTTGGAGGTATGTGCTTACCTTTCCTTCTGAAGAGATAACGCTGGGTTTTCCTTGTTCAATATATTTGAGAATTACTTGCATGAACACAAAGAATAAAAGCTGATAAAAGTAAGTGTCTAGCATGGGGCAGTCAGATCTTTTAGCTTGACCTGTTTGTTGTAGGGTTTTTGGTGTGGTTTTGATTTTTTTTCATTTCAGCCTGATTTCTTTCATTTTAAGGACCAAGGGAAAAAGAAAACAACCCGAAGCTCATCTAACCTGTTTGGAGATGTATGTCACATCCATGTGATAGGTTCCAGAGGGGCTGTCCTGTAGCTGGATGTTTCCATGGGCTGGTGGGCAGATTACTGAGTATGACAGTACACACAGACGGGAAGTTTTCAAACACATTTTTCAATTTCCATTTACTGCTAAGTAGATAATGCTAAAAGAGCATTTATGAATAGAGAAGAAAGTAACAAGCTGCTATTGAGTCTTCTACGTGTGGAAGCGCTACTATTGGAATTAACGTAAATGTTTCTTCAAGTAACATTCATTTTGTTATTGAAGTTTACTTCCTTAGCCTTTATTTTGTAGGTGTGTTTCAATACCTCTGCTGCCAGCTGCATTCAAATTCTCAAGTTAGCATTTCTCTTCACAACTGAAAATAGATTTTACAGGAAATTAACTTATATTTGCAGCATTTCAGTATTGGGAGAGCAGGTTATTCTCTTCCCTTTTGAACCATTAGGAGACAGAGGCAACTGGATGTCACAATTTAATTAAACTCAGACAGGCAGGAACTTCATTAATGGTACCTGTAATTCTCTGTATTGATGCAGGGCCAGATCTTGAGATCTTGATGTGACTCTCATTAAGACAAAAATCCACTCAGGTAACTATGAATTTTATTTGCTCAAGACCTAGGGAAGGGCTTCAATTTGGCATGTTGTGGTTTCAGACCTTCAGCCAAATCCTTACAGACTGAAAGATAAATGAATCTTGATACCATCCAGTTATTTGCAGACTAGTTTGATCTGACAAGAGAGATGGTATGAAATCTGGACTAAAACATAAGAGCAATGCACAATATATTCTGGTTGAGAAGTCTCATTGTTCATAAATGCTCCACCACTAAGCTATTTTAATTTTTTTTTATTCTTCTGGAGTCAAAGTGTCCAGTAAACCATGAGCAGCTTGCCCGTAGAAAATATTAAATGAACAACTATAGAAAACTATGGCCAAATAGAGGAAAAAAATGAATCTGGCTATTAGCTCTGGCAAGCCCATCTTAAGTTAATACGAAAAGACACAGCCATTAACTTCAGTTATTCAGTCCTGGAATCCTGCTGGATGCTTCAAGGGAGTCAGTGATACCACAATGGCTGGAAAAAGGCAAGCATTCACTGACATGTGAGGCAGAGATGGAGCATGTAAATGATCCCAGAATCCATTTTCTCTCTGTTTTGTGTTTCTCTGTATGCCATAAAATGTGTCCCCTGCCTGTCATTTCCCAGTGGCCCAGCCCTAGAGGAAACTTGGCATTTCCCTTCAATTTTTTTTTTACAAAAAGAGAAAGTCTATCTCTACTAATTAGCAGTTACCTCATAGAAGCAGAAAGAAGACAAAAATTTAGAGGATCAAGTAAATCCATTGCCAAAGAACCACATAGATTTCTAACACCTCTAGAATCCTATACTAAGCTGCCTGGTTGTTTAGTTCTAAATTCCCTTGGAAGTTCTAGTCCAAATCACCCTTTATAAAACTTGTCAAATTAGCAATGGTATGAGAGGACTTTTAAAAGTACATTGAACACAGTAATTTATATGTACAGTTAAGCAACCGTCTTTGTTTTGTTCAACTCTATTTGCAATTTAATATTGTATGACTGCAGCACACTGTGTGATTAGAAAAGTATGTATATATTATGCATATACAGACTCATCATAAGCAACCACAAAAAAAAAAATTGTATTGCAACATGCTAACTCATCCTCACTTTTTAGAAGCTCAAAGCAGTTCTTTTCTTTCTTTTTTCTTGCTTGCTTGCTTGCTTGCTTACTTTTTCTGCCTTCCTTCCTTTGCTTTCAACTTCTTCCTTTTGTTGACTTTAATGAAGGAAAGGAAAAGTGAACAGAGATTCTCTTCTGCATATATAAACAGCTGTTGAGGTATCAGATTGTCTCCATAATGTAATTAACTTTATCGTGTTTAAGTTCAACTGTTATTTGTTGTTTCTAAAAATCACAGTACTCTTGTAACTGTCACCCAAAATGTTTCCCTTCATATTTGCCAGTTTTTACTTTCTAACTTCATGGACATGTCTTCATATGTTTGAAACAGAGTTCTCATCAGTCCTCAGGTTAACTTTTATGTTATTATAACTATTATGTTATTTTTATGTGCCCCTGTTATTTTGAAATTTGCTTTTAAAAGTAGAATGAAGCTGTCAAAGACAACACTAAGTACACATTAAACAATGCATATCTGTCAAGTTTATGAAAATCTGAGTCAAATTTAGTTTCTGTGAAGCCCAAGAGATAGTGTTTTCCAAATAGGTGAGATGGGATCACATATAAAGAATTTAGAGAAAATAGAAAAAATTAACATCCTGAGGCTTTGAAACATGCTGAATTGCTATAGGTTTGCTTTTTGGTTGTTTGGGGTTTTTTTCTACTGCAGAATGTCTATGTTGAAGCAGAGTGAGAAAAAGACTGATGGACTATATAGGAAAAAAAAGTTATGATAAATTGAAAGTGAGGAAATGAACAAAGACGAAAATTGCTTAAGAGTAACATATAAGGAGCTGTAAATTAGGAGCCACAACAGACTTATCTTGTTAGGCATCTTGGTCATAAAGATAATAACTTTGTTTAAACTGGCTGGGATCAAGCTGGCAGGGTTTACAGAAAGGCAGTTGCAACCCAGATGTAAGAAGGAGTCATTGCATCATGTGGAATGGTGTCATGTGCCTTGACAAGTGACTTGGGTGGAGAGTGAACAAAATCCATTTTCTCTCATGCACATATCTTACATGTGTATGAGAGAGAGAGAACACCAAGAAAACCATTATTATTATAAGTCACAAGGGAAAAAATCCAACCTGAAGTGAGTAGTTCATATGTTTCTGTGATTTAACTTTGCCCAGTAACAAATCCTTTCCATGGTTTATGTCTCTAAGTAAGGCTCACGGCTGATTGCTCATTAGCTATCTGTTTACAGTCTTTTGCCATGAAATTTTGACAGGCTCCATTGGGTGATTCAGCTGTGAGTTATGCTCTGCTCAGGAATTGCCAACATCCAAGTGTACTGTTTTCAGTTCAAAAGTATGGTCTGTGCAATGTCCTCAAAAATGTGCCTCGCCATCCCGACAGCATTTAGTCTCAGAATAAAGATTTTTTAAATAATAATAATAATGTCCTTATAGCAACCATAGGATGAATTAAAAATAACGGGTCTAAATGTGAAGACCAAGGGCACTTAACTCTAGGAGGGGTGCCAGCTGAGTGATGCTCTTTGAAAGGGCTCCAAGGCCCTGACTCAGTTGCCATCGCTTAGACGTCTGGTGCCACGTCAGATGTGATGCTGTATCCCACTTGGCCTCCATCTGTCTCTCCAGAAGGCTGCAGGCCTCCTCATGTGCTGCACCACCACTTCAGGCAGATGTCTTAGGTACTTTAGGGTATCTAAATATTTATGCAGCACAACACAATCAACCCCGAAATCTTCAACTTCATTCACCTAAGAATGCAGTTTGGCTCAAAGTCACAAAGAATATACTGCTAAATGTGAGTCACAGCTATGCAGAAGACTTGCTGTCCAAAATCCCATTAGAGTCAATGAGAATCTAATCAACAGAGTCTAGAAAACCACACGGACTTTATAGCAGGCACCTACATTAGGTCTACTGTTCCAAGAGCTATTACTGAAGCTAAACTCAGATATTTTAATCTGGATATTAATCCCATGGTACATACCCAAAGAAAAGGATACAAAGACAGCAGAAACTAATGCACAAGAACCTAGTCAGAAACGTCTGAAATGAACCCTTAAGAATTCAGAGCACAAAACAGAAGTAGAATGAGTCCAAGACCAAATGAATAATTTTCAACCCAAAAATCATAGGTGTTCAAAATTAACAAAGTAAACAGGACGGCCTGTGTTCTGTTCTGCTTTGCATAATGAGAGAACACAAGAACAAAAAAGCATAATCAGATATAACTCAAATTTTTACAATGTTCTCCACCTTTTCCAGTATGTGAGCTTCAACGGATTTGCCTCCTTATCAACTGCTGAGGACTGCCTATAAATTGATTCACACACTAACTATGTAGGATATGTAACAATAGCATTTCCTAATCATGGCACAACATGAACCATTATATTAACTAAGAGTAATCTGACTACCAAATAATGCTCACACCTATTTAGACAGAAACCTAAGACCTTAATAAGGTGCAACACTTTAAGCATTTAAAATGTAGATCTAAAGAACTGTGAAGATTTTAAATTACCAAGTAAGCATCACTGGTCTAGGCAACACAATGAATCATTGTGAATCACCTGGCAGAAACAGCAACTCAACTTCAAAGCAAAAATTAGTGGTTTGGACCTCTGGGTGGAGGGAGCTATAAAACACTAACGTCAGCTTTTGTTTGTAGCATGTTCATTAGAGAAAGCTAACCCTGCCCAGTATCTTGTATTACTAATTTAAGGACTCTTCTTCCAACTCACCTTTTCTATGCTCCCTTACACTGTAAATGCAAACACAACAGGTAATACCACTGTAGTAGGTGAACACATTTTCTCTCTCTGTAATAGTCTTTCCCTTTTTTACTTACTTGACTCTCTGCAGCAGCTTTCTGAAAATTCCTGTTTTCAGGCACAGCACTCCTAGAGGAGGCTTTCAAAAGAATTTTCAAGTAATTTGTCCAATCTCCTCTAGGATACCTCTGCTCTCCTTGCTCTGTTCAGTCCTCTCATGATTTTAAATTGTGAGGAACAAAACTAAAATCAATAGATGCCCTGAGTTTGAGCCTGTGAGAAGTGGGCATTTGGTAGAAAGCTACAGGATTCATCCACCTCATTTCCCCTCTGCTCTTCTATTTGCTCTCCAAAGCAGATGAAGAACAAACCTTTCTTCCCCTAACTATGTCTATTTGGAGACCCATTACTGAACCCAGGCTGGAAACACACCATACCACCCAGAAGCAATACGACTGATTTTAAAATTGTTCTTCAAGTACCAGAAAGCCACTCTTGTCTACAATCAGGCCTTTTCCAGTACTCTGGCATGTGAAGGATAAATGCTAGGGATGGTTTTAACCAATTTACACTGTCAAAACAATGTGTTCAAATCTTCATTACAGATGAGAATGAGACCCAGGGTCTCTCAGTCTTGTGTAACTCAGCTGTGGGTCTGTCTGCATGCATGAAGACAAGAATGAAAGTGGACTGAGAAAATACCTCCCTACTTAAAAGGAACTAATTAAAAAATGGAATGCAAAATAAATCAGCTAACTCATCTTAAAAGGCAGAGAAGAGCAGCCCACGCAGGAGAAAGAGCCAAGCTACTGCCATCCCCTCTCCAGAGGATAAAGGAGGACATCTGCAAAAAGTCCTCCCTTTAGTTTCTCCGAAGTAGCAAGTGCGGGAGTTGAGTAGACATTAATCACATTCCACCCTTTGTATGTGAGGAAAAAAACTCTGTGGGGGAATAATATGACTGAGAAAAACCACCTACCTTTGGGATCAGATTTCGTAATGAAATATAACCACCTCTTTGTTGGAGAGGCTCTGAATTCCTGGGTCTGTGCAAGTGGGAAGTTAGTTGTGTTTCTCTAGTTTACAATGGGAAAGATTTCCATCAAATCCCTCTGTGTCAGGATACCTTCCAGCAATGAAGGGGAAAATATGTACAGACTTCTTGCAGCATAAGTATACTCTTAAGATGCCCTTCCAGACAGCATGTAAATTCACACCTTTGATGGTCAGCATCGGTGCCACCACCCAATTAGCGGCTGTGTTATTAGGGCTCTAAGATGTGTGGGTGCTCTGTAATAATTTCATTTGAATATGATTAGTGTTCTTCACTTTCTAGCTCAAGCTGTTTTCTTGTGTTGCTTTGCACAGTCAAACACTTACAGCCCAGTGGTGGCTAAACTTCACAGGGCAGGTGAGGTGATTCATGCGTATATGTTTTGTCTCTAGAAAGACTCTGGGATACCACAGAACAAAAGATGTATTTAGAAACGCAAGTCATCCTTTTCATCAATGAATCAGATATTGGAAACACAAAAGCCAGATTCAGAGGCATGAATATTCTTTCGTTTCATTTGTATCTAAAAATATGGGCAATATACACCACAGTGCTCATGAAATTGTTCAGGCTGGTTTTAGCAACAGTCATTATGCTAAAAAATGAAGCGTCTCCTTGTGTCAGAGATGAACTGGGAAGAAACAAAGGAAGAGAAGTAACTCCTGCAGCACCTTTGTGCCCTTCCAGAATTGCTCCTCATCATTCTTTCTTTCAGCAGTTCCCTTGCTTCTTTTGTGCAAAAGGTACCACCACCTAATGAAACAATTAAGGCCTGACAGCTTAAATACGCTCTTCTGTTCTTTTCAAGAATAAGTGCCAGCCATCAAGACAAACTATACCCACTGCTTCACTATCAGCAGAGTCATTGTTATCCCAGATAGAGTGCCCTAAAAATAAAAGCCATTCTCTAAGTGCAGCTTCATCAAGTCAGGTCATGTCAGCCCCGCAGGGTAGACAGCACTGTACTAATTTTATTTCTCTATTTTTAAACATGACCTCCTTAGATCTTTTAGTGTGTCCCACATAACAATGCAGAATTGACATATTGTGTTCAAGTTTCTACTCCCAACCACCCCCAATTTCTGAATAATGTACCCAGTCAGCATGTTTACCATCCAAAACAATGAAGAAGTGGTCATGTTTGGCTTAATGTCACCTGTTGTACATTGCTTGGCTGTTCAGGGGTCACCAGATCAAATCAAAATTCATATCTGCAAGATTGATCAGTGTTAACAGTTTAGTTTCCCTGGCACTATATTTCACAGGGGGTTCCATCCCCTAAAACTGAACTGAATTTTACAAGCCCATGGACGTAGTTGTAGCAGGAGGGTTTCAGCCTGAATTACCTCAGATACACTGATGGCTGTAAGTCAGCCCGAGTATGATTGTCTCTCAGAGATAACACAAAAATTCTTAGGTTTTCTGGTACATCTGAGGAGTTTTATCCTCAATAGCTGTCCTCACACAACACCAAGGTCACTCAGACTACATGAGTTATAGTGTTAGCAGAAGACACAAAAGTAGAAGAATTGCCTATATTTTTCAAGACAAATTGACAGAACTCCATTGGCACATAGATTTACACCAAGCTGTGGCTCTTAGATTATCATTCATATTTGAATTTTTTACACCAGTTGACACTGGGCAGGTACATACATTACAGGGCAAACTTTTCAAACGTGAGCTGAATAAAAAAGTACTTTTCCTTCCCTTGCACCTATTACTCACCTGAAACAGTTTCAAGGCAAACACAAAATATTGCAGTTGGTGTCACAGTGGTGGTTTCAGAACATAACAAGAATCCATTCAGTGTTCAGCACATGCACAATAGAAAAATCACATAATCCTATGTGAGAAGAAGGTGAGGAAGGTAAGGAAGAGGAACTAGGCTATATTCAGCAGTTTGGCTCAGCAAGTTCCTTAGACATTCAAGTTGTAATTTTGATCATAAGCAATCCCATATTGCCAAGGGTCAGACAGGCACATCTATTAGGAACTTTAGGCTCAATCTGTGGGCAGCAAACAGCTGTCAGTACCCTGTCACAGTACGCCCAGAAAGAGCCATGCTCTTCCCTTGCTATGGTGGATGATGGATTGGGTTTGTGTGGCAAGGTTTTCACAGCAGGGGAGAGGGGGCCTACAAAGATGGCTCCTGTGAGAAGCTGCCACAAGCTTCCCCTGTCCATTGATGCCAATGCCAGCTGGCACCAGGATGAACCTGCCCCTGGCCACGGCTTAGGCCGTACGGCAGGGATGGTAGCAGCACCTCTGGGATAATGAATTTAGGAAGGGGAAAATGTTATGCTGGGAGAGCCATGTGAGAATGTGTGAGAGAAAAACAGCCCTGCAGACCCCAAGGACAGTGAGAAGGAGGGGCAGGAGGTGCTCCAGGCTCCGGGCTGAGATTGCCCTGCAGCCCGTGGTGCAGAGCAGGGTGAGGCAGCTGAGTCCCTGCAGCACAGGGAGGTCCATGGGGATGCAGAGATCCGCCTGGATGGAGGACTGCACACTGCAGTAGGTGGATGCTCAGAGGAGGCTCTGACCCCGTGGAAAACCCATGCTGGAACAGGCCTCTGGCAGTACCTGTGGCCCTGTTGAGAGAGGAAGCCATGCTGGAGCAGGTTTGTTGGTAGGGCTTGTGAGCCTGTGGGGTCCCACACTGGAGCAGGCTGTTCCTGAAGGACTGCACCCTGTGGGAGGAACCCACACTGGAGTAGTTCATGAAGAACTGTAGCCCATGGGAAGGGCTCACATTGAAGTCCATGGAAAACTGTCTCCCATGGGAGGGACCCCATGCTAGCAGAGAGGAATAGTGTGAGAGGCAAGGAGAAGCAATATGTGATGAACTGGCTGTAACCCCCATTTCCATCTCCCTTTGCCACTGACAAAGAGGAATGAGGGAACTCGGGAGCTAAGCTAAGCCCAGGAAGAAGGGAAGGTTGGGGGAAGATGTTCCAAGGTTTGCTGTTATTTCTTATTATTTACCTCTAATTTGTTTGGCAATGAATTCAGTTGATTTCACAGATGTGAAGGCAATCAGTGACTGATCTCTCTCCCTGCCATTACCTCAACCCATGAGCTGTATTTTTCTCTCTCCATCCAGCTGAGGAGGGCAGTGACAGAGTGACTTCGGTGGGCACTTGGTGTCCAGGCAGGGTCAAACCACCACAGCTGGTAATACCATTCCAAGGAAGTTTAGAACAAGTTAATGAGATCATAGAGACATCAGGTCTTTAGAAAGGTCTCGTGCTTGCTGCACTATATTCCATGGGCTAATTCCCAGCTGGGCTTATTTGAATTTGGCAGGGTGCTGCATAGATGGGGTTTTTTTTTCATTTCGCCCAATTACCTCTTCGTATGTAAGGGTCTGAAATTTTTTTTGTTTTGTTTTGTTTCTATTATTTGTTTGGATTTCAGCCAGGAGAGAAGGAAGGACTTTGGCCCAATATTTGAATTGTACATTAGAAATTATTTCTCCTCCCACATACCCCACTAGCTAAGAATATAGGACTGAAGCAGGACTTAGAGGTGGCTATTGTCTCCTCTGCTTGACTACTTCCACGAAAATGTATATACCTTAGCACATGTAAATGATCACCTAACACCGCAGGATTACGACCTGCAGGCAACCTTGTTCATCTTGTTTCCAAAAGTTTTCCTGCCAGAACAAAACTGGCTTACTCCAAGAACAGAAGAACTGTAGAAAGCAAGTCTTCCTAGGAATACTGACTGTGAACAGGTCAGTTCCAGGCACTAGTGTGCCTGTGTGAGCACAGCAGTATGTCTAACATACTTGGCTCCCAAAACACTGGGAAGATTTGCTCGGGCTTTCTTTTTTATTTGCTGCCCTAGCACAGCTATGTTGTTTCCATTATCCCAGTCAGCCAGATGGCACAGAGCCCAGTATCACACCACGTGAATATATCCAAGGAATCTGTGTTAATTGGTCAGATACTGAAATTCAAACCTGACAAAGTACCTACATCCTACCTATTTATCTCTGCTGTTCTGTCTGCTTTCATTTTGTATTCTCTATCTGTCCCATGAATGATGGAGACGACAACAAACAAAGAAGGATGAGAGACCCAAGCTGTGTTTATCAGACACAGTCTGAGAGACTTGCTGGTCTTAAATGTTCCTTTCATAGGAAGAAACCCTGACGTGTGTTTTTGCCATTGGGCACATCAACCTGCCAGCTTGTGTCACTAAGATTTTCTCAACTTTACTTCTCAGAAAAATGGAGAAGAGACACAATGAAAATTTCTCAGAAACACTTTCATAACTTTTTGGGTTTTTTTTGGCAGATGGAAGAAAGATGAAGAGCAGCAAGCTATGGAGATGCTAACAAATTCATTTGTTTGAAACATTTATTTATAGCTGGGCTCATGCTGGACACAGCAAAAGTTCCACAGAAATCAAAGCCTTCAGAAATTGTTTTCATCTGTCTCACAACAATGTGCTTATGCTTCACATCCTGACAGGGCAAGATGTCTCCTCAGTACAGCTTCTGGAGTTTGAAGCCTCCACACTTGGCCTCAGAGAATTTTGTTCTGGCAATTCCTGTCCAGCCATCTTTGCTGATGTTGTTGCCTTCCCCCGCTTTTGGGGGAAAAATAGGAGCTGGAGGCAAATTTTATAAAGGTAGGGAAAAAGCAAAGGCTTTATTTCGGAAGCTTTCTGAAAACAAGTGGGTGAAAGACAGTCCTTCCCGCAGCCCAGAACAAAAGCCCAGTGTACGAAAAGGTTTTGGGTAAGGGGTAAGGTTGTGGGTAAGAAGAAAAGAAAAAGAATAAAAAGAGTAAGATTAAAAAGAAGAAGAAGAAGAATGGCGTCTCTCTAGCCCATAGCTCTATATATCCTGTTCTAACAAAAAACCATAGTTTACAAATATTCTCCAATTAAGGCAGAGAATAAAACGTTCGTCTTTCAGTCATCACTCTGCAATAACATGTTCTAACATGTTCTCAACCCTGGAATGTTGTAGAGGTAGGTGGCTCTATTTTGTCTAGGATATAGGGTATTACTAACCAGTGAGACAGTTCAGGGATTCTAACTTAGACTAGACGAAAGGCAAAAAGCAAAAAGCAAAAATGTCTCTCAGCATCAATGTGAGATTCGAAAGTGTTGGTAAGTGGCAATTCTACTGGAAAGCAAAGATGTATCTGTGCTGGGAGAGCTTAAATCCCCCCAAAATACAAAATGCAGTGAAATGACCTTTTCTTCTGTTTGTTCTGTTACGGCAGTGTGTTCATGTAGTGATTTTCAGGCCTTGTAGCTGACTATTTCTGCAGGACATTGGCATTCACTGCCTTCTTTGTTTCTGCATGAATATGTAAAAACAAAAGTGTCATGTTGTTTGAACAGATTTCTGGCCAGCCTTAATTTAGAACTGGAGTGTGTGCACATAGTTGGCTATTTCAAACCATCAGTCAACTCCAAAAGGTTTGCTTTGTTTAGTTAAGAGGCGAAAAACAAGAGTTGGTGAGGCTAATTCTTGGAGGCTGGAATTATCATATCAAACAGTGTTCTAAACTTGGGACAACCCCGTGTCTCTTCATCTGGTTTGTGCTTTTGGAACAAACAGTGCATGACTTAGACTCAGTTTTCATACACATCATAAAGTCCAGCCAAAGGGAAAAATAAAAAGAAAACCCTACATTGTTATGACATGGCTATAAATACAGATAGTGAATTATAACAGTAAAATATGTTATGCAAATTACAGCTAATTTTAAAATAGCCCAATCTGACTGCCTACAGAGTGCAGAATTATATAGCATTGTTCAAATTCTTAGTTAATTTTTTACACCTTCCAGGCATTCCTAATACTCCAAGCTTTTCGTTTTAACAGCCATTGAAACGGATTTATGTTGCCATGTGAAAAAATGAACTGGGCAGGTCTGCAAAGCACACTAAGTTAGAGAATTTTTCTTATTTGCTTCAGGTGGGTATCTAGTGATTGCTCCTTCATGTGCACACTGAGCTTCTGGTGTCTGCGCCCTTCTGTGATGTTAGACAGAGATTTACAAAGATGCCGTTTGGCAGAATATTTTAGAGAGGTTTGTTATGGATTTCTGGAGTGTGAGGCATCACAAGTGGTTTTAGCCTCCCAGCTGTGTTTCTCAGCATATGGGGCTGGCAAATGCTGCATGTGATGTGACAGCACAGAATTAAGTTCAAAACAACACTTAAAGGAAAGGTTTGAAGAAGAAAACAAGGTCGCTGTCCATCTGATGGCAATCAGACTGAGTAAACAAATTCAGTGAGAGGTCAATGAATTCTGGTTAAGAAAAAACCCCCAGATCTTTGGACTAGCAAGAGACAGTGCCTAGGAGCCATTTAAAGAGACCACACAATTTGTCACTGTCCTTCTCTGGCTGTGACTGTCCTCGACTCCATGTAACACATGTCTTACATGAAGAGCTTTCTGATTTGGGGGATATATACCCAACCAACAGAATGCTCCATCTTCCCCTTCACCATCACAGAAGTGACGCCAAGGCAAAATTACTTACACTGTACATAGAGTTTCAAAGAAACAGGGCTGGGTGGGCAAAGGGGAAGGAGCAGAAAAATAGTATATTAAAAACTTTTTGGGAACCAGCCAGGGAGCAACGCCAGCCTCTGATCGCAAAGCTAAAGTATGTTTGTCTTAGGGGGTTTTCCTGTCTCCCTGTTTCTGCGTGGAGCGCCAGGCTGACTTCATATGGGAAAATCTCAATTTGGGATGAACTGGAAACTTGGCAGTCCGTGGCCTATCACCTCTGTCTTCACCTGCTTGTTCCCAGTGGGTCTACATCCTGTTGTAGTCAAGACTTCTGGGCAAAATGGACCTCTCCTTCCTATGTTCAATAGCCAGGCTCGGCACAGTGTGTTTACAGTTTTCCTTAGAGCCTGGAGCACTCTTACCCATAAATATGTTCTTTACCACAGCCACAGTCACCTTCCTGTATTAAAAATAATCTATCATATGAGCCTTGCTTGTGCAAAGACTTTTCAACCACATGTATGTATCCACACCTCATGCCCTGCCCAAACAAGTTTTTCACAGGATCTCTGCTGGCCACGTATCCTGCAGCACAGCATTACTGATGGGAATGCTCTCGAGTTTGTTTACTAAGAAGTGACTCTGGTTACTGGAGTTGGCAAAAGGGAGAGAGCACACTGGCTCACAAGGAATAACCAATGCATTTCCTTTATTCTGCTGTAGTTTCCTACTCATTCTTGCACCCAGTCCATTCACCAACTGTTTCAAAATATTCAGCTTCTGCCCCTAAGTTTTCATTTTACATCTGAATGGTAGAATCAACAGTTCTGTGAAAATATAAACTGATAGGCAAGTTATACAGCTGGGTACACACAGCACAGTGGTGTGTGAGTGCATGGTTAATAGCTGGACTAGGACTGTTTACAGGACACACTTTGTTTGATGATACAGTGTTTAAATTTTATTCTTTCCAGCGTGCCCTACAGACAGAATTGCTACCGGATAAACTACCCTCTCTTCTAATTTAGTTGAAGACACATGAGAAGTTAAAAGCCAGGGATCACATCACAGCACCAGGTGACCAGTTCAAAAAGTTCCTCTCTGTTTATTGCAGGATTTCAAACACTTGCACTGTTTATCTCTTGCCCTTTTTGTCTAACAGTGCATACTCTGAGGTTAGATGAGACAGGATGGTTTCCAGACTTGGTATCACTCATTCTGTAGATGCAATAAGCAGTGTATTGTGTTGATGTAAACAGCTCCCAAATCTGGCACGCTAATATTTCTTGCCTAATTTTTCCAAATGGAAACTACTTGCCCAGTGAGTCACTGTGTGTTTTCTTCCTCCTTCAGAAGAGCCTTCTTGGGAACCTCCACGCCCTGACGCTCCACCACAAGAATGGTTTTCTTTTTTCATTTCTCTGTAGGACGTCCAATTAGGACATTCTTTTGCTTCCTCCCTCCCTCGCCTCCCAGTCTCAAATTTCATTGCAAGTTTGCATGTATTTTCTTTTTCCATTACCAAAACCATCATGTTTTCCAATTCCTCAATCAGAGACTTAGTGCTGGAACATATAGTATGAGGACTTGTTCTGGGTTTCGTATGACCCTGCTCCTGCAAATACAACAGGTGCTTCACATGGCAGAGGTGTGTGTTTTCATTCCAATCCTGTCCACAGCAACTTCTTCAGACTTCATGATTTATTCAGGAGAAGAAGAGGGGAAATACAGGGTTTTGGTAATGTACTCAGCCTCCTGAAGCAGAAGCAGGTAGCAAACAGCACTGCATCTCAAAATAGAAGAGTTTTATTATTCTTCAGTGTATTAAACCCCACATTTAAGACAGTTATCTGTTGCCTAAGAGAGCTGAAACTAGGGTAGTGCCTGAGATCTTTAATTTTATTCTTTGTTCTTTTAATTATTTTTGAAACAAAGTAAATAGCTTCTATGGTGGCTTCTGGGACAGGTTTTCATTGAAAGGATGCAAAAAGAGCAAACAGTTGACAAAAACAGTGACAAGACATCCAGACAATACTGTTAGGGATAATTTGCTTCATGATACAGATTGTGTATCATGTATGAACACAGAAAAAAAGGATGTACTTGTTTCATAGCAAACTTATTGCCCTTTGATTGCCCCTTTTAAAATAGTTTAGTTGTTTAAAATCTGAAGGATTTTTATTTTCTCAGCAGTGCTGGAGGTAACACCCAATAACCTTGTACATGCAGAAGATGGCAAGAAAGTATCACAGGGCAAATGATGTATTTTAATCTGCATTTTTAAGATTAAAATCTTCTCTTATTTCCCTATTTGTTCATCCAGGCAAATTAAATATAACTTTTTAAAAGTACTCATCTGTGACTTTTTTTTAAAGTAACTGTCTCATTTTAAATTTTATTTCCTTTTTTTTTTTATTAGAAGCAATTTTTTATTAAAAAATCCTTTATTTTCCCTCAAATACCTGTGGTATCATCTGCCTGACTCATCTAGACTGCAGGGCCTAGCTGTAGGCAGCTTTTCCAGGCCAGCTCCTACCTGAAGCATCTTTTAGCTCTTACTCTGAGAGCAAGGCTGCCATCAGTGGCCCAGTTTGAGGCCCGACCTTCACAGGATGTGTAGTAAAACGTGGCAGAACACCTTGAATATCAGCCCTGAACATCAGCCTTGAAGGGCAGGTTTGGCCAAAGATCAAATTTCAGGCAAATAAATGGTTTTTGGTACCTCAAGTGGCAGAAACACGGAATGCAGGGAAGTTACCCTGAATCCCAACCAACACCTGCATTGGGCGGGGATGGCAGCAAGGCAGTCTCTCAATGGGACAGCACAGGGAGGTGCTCCTGAGAGAGAAAGGGTGAGCATATCCTCTAAGTGGGTGTGTGTTTGTTTGTTGGTTTGACCTTGCTTACCTACACGTGCACTGCCTGACACCTGCTCCCACAGGCCCAGCACACCAGGGTATAGAAAACATGGAATAAACCCTCGCTCTAGAAATCATCAGAGGGTAAAATGCTTGGAGTCCCCTCCAAGCACAATGTTATCATGGGCTTAGAGCATCTCACTGACACTTAAGAGATCAGGCTTTTAGCAATTGTGGATATAGACAAGTGAAATGAGTGCTGTGGTCTTCAGGACCTTAAAGCTTCCCTGTTCCTCAGCAAAGATAGACCTTAAACCACCTCCCTTCACCATGATTCAGCTGGAGCAGGGAGTTGAGGGGATTACCCCGCCCCACCTCAGCTCATGACAACTGTGCTGCTTTGACTTGCAGCCCCCCAAACTTCTGTATCACGGAAACACTTGTCAGCCAGCTCCTGCTGAAAATACCAAGCAAAGTGGCAGCTTCAGATTCAAATGCAAATGCTGCTGAAGAGTATCTGAAATAAAAATTGTTCTCAAAAGCTGAAGGTCCTTTTTTAGTCAAAAACCTTGAGCTTCTTCAAAGCAAGCATGCAAGAGAACCAAGCATAGATAAAACACCTGCTTTCTGCAAAGCTATCTGAAGATCTGCATGTCCCATCAGACTAATTTTGGTGCTAGGGGAAGAGGAAGGGGAGGGAAATTCCACGGTCTGCTGCTCTCAGGGGAGTCCTGCAACAGAGAGGTTGCTATATTAACCACTTCACTGTTTTGTGCCAATCTTGTTATCTGTTCTTGCTAAAACCTTTATTATTCATGGATGCAAAAATCTGATCATTAAAGCAGCATAAATATTCATACCATATGCATTTTATTTAGCTGCTTGGCAAAACTTCTCCAGAGTACAAGAGTTTTGAGGAAATCTGGCTAATGAGACCAGAGCACAGGAAGTATGCATGAGTTTTCCTTTCTTTTTACCTGCAAATAAATGCAGAACAACTAATCAAATAAGCAACCACAAAAGGGGCACGTATTCACCAGGAAGGATGATATGCACACTTGCTTTGGCTTCTGTGTCAAGGGGAATGCAAGGCCTTTTGTAATGCAATTACGTGCGAGAACCAGGATATTGTAAAACTAATGTAGAAAGCCTGATAAGCATCACTGCATGGGTTTATCCGGCTTTGCCTCACATTTAATGTCTAACCATTAACATCGTGCATGGTCCACACTCTTGTTCAATCCTTTTTTAAGGTAGAACTGCCTTTCTTCTCTCTGCAGCTGTGCTAAATCAAAATGTAGCTGTGTTCTCCCCTGTAAAAGTCAGTATAGCTACACTCTGCACTCCTGCAGGATCTTTTTGATGGCAAAGATAAAATAAGAAGTTACTCCAAAACTAAAGTTTGAAAACCGCCATTAAAGCATCTGCTACACAGAGTACCCATCAATTGTGGGAGGTTCTCATCAGGTCCAGGTTCATCAAAATCCTGAGCTGTCAGCTTCACATGCAGCAGCTCCAGCAGGAGTAGGTTTCTGTTCCTGGTTTAGAACAGCCAGGTGAGGTGTGTATTTTTAAATATTAGTGGGTTTTCAAAACTGTGCAAGGTTGGCCTGATGGAATGATAAATCATTCCTTGATTTCTGCAAGCATAGACCAGAGAACTACTTCTAGGGAACACAACCAGGTACTTTCCATGTTTTCTATTTCATGTTTTTATGAATTTCCACAAATAAGCAAGTCTTCTACTCACAGGCAGTTTACACCAGTAACCACTTTCTTGGCTTAGAGTCTGCTGTAAGCTTCCCACCGCTGCTCAGCCATCTGTGACTGAATGAGCTCTTTCTTCCCCACCCCTTCCCCACCCTCACTGTAGTGAACAGAAGCACTGGGATACATGCAGGGCTATGTAATGCACAGCATGCCAAGTTTCCGCCGAAGCATTCACACCCAGCCAAGGGCTTGATTCTTCTGACCCTCCTCAGGCAAGGATACTTGCTGCAGGATCACAGCTTGTCATTTGCAATACGTAACACTCCATTTATTCCCAACACCCAAGCATAAACGGATTGGGACTTCAGTATCACATCAGGGTTGCCACGTTTGGCCTAAAGATGCTTTGCCTTGCCTGTGTTCAGTTTCTAGACTTCTTATTCCTTTGTTCAGCTATAGGCATAGTGACAGTGAGGAGGGAAAAAAAAAAGCCTCCTAAACTTCTTGGACTAGTGGTCAGTGATTAGTCAAACCATTAGTTGAGATACCCCTAGTTACAGTACATGAGAACAAAAGGCACAGTTCATTCTCAGCAGCACAAGGATCAGAGGGACAATTATACCTACTGTATCCTATCCATTTACTTGACCTTTCCTTTTACAAATACCATCCAAAAACTTCAGAATTGCCAACAGTGCTTTGACTGTGGACAAATAAATGTGTTTAAATGTTAAAATTAGTACTGGAAAGTATATATTGCTAAGTGGGCAAATCCCACAAAATAGCACTTAGAGAATGCTTTGAACTTAAGAACTGAGACTGGCTGTGTCCAAGGATTGCACTTGAGATTGTGTATAGTGGAGGTACGTTCCATCCTTCCTTGAGTTCAGAGATACATTACAAGGTGGAAAGGCATGTAAAATCACTCTATACCCTTGATCTTGAACGCAGTGTATGCTTTACTAAAGTGCTAGGCAAAACAGAAAATTCTTCTTCCACTCCAAGTAGACATCTAGCTTGCCACCCTGCAATTTCTCAGATTTATATTCCTCCTTGTGTAATCAAACAACATGAGAACTTGCTTGAAGAACCATCATAGGAAAAATGAGTGTTTCAAGATGTGCTGGTGGCTGCAAGAGTTATCTTGTGGTTTGAATTCTTCCAAGTGAAATATGACTGACAGTATTAGCTAACAGATTTATCTGGGGGGAGGGAACCAACAAAAAAACCTACTTAGCACAACATTTTTTGTGAAAGGAGTCTTTCTCCTTTTTGCATTTTCCTTAGAGGTTATTTTTTCATCTAACAAAGACTTTGCTCTAAAAGCTTCTATGTGGTCTAAGCAAAAATTTTAACAAAAATTCAAATGGGCAATATTTCAGCTTGTTTGATTAATAGCAGTAAATCAAAATGTGCTGAAAGCAAACACAAACAGCCATGTACGAGAGACTTGGTCTGGGCTCTTATGCATACACCTGTAATATAAAGTTGATTCATGTTTTAAACTAAACTTCCCAGCAAGGGCAAATGCTAACAAAAATAAGAGTTATACAGAAGGAGGCAGTTTTCATTCCTGTGCTGTTAAAGCCTGTGAAAAATTTAACCATCCCAGTTGGTTACCACATCTCTAACCTGTATAAATCAAAGCTTTGTTTTAAATGAATAAAACCACTTTGGCACACAACTATATCATAGCAGTATGATGCATGCCTGAATATTCCTAAGAATGCCCTCAGAGGTACTTCTGTGAGCAGAAATATTCTGAAGAAGGGAAGATGAGGGAGTACAAAGACCCATTGTGCACACTAATGCAGAAAAATGAAATCAAATAACATTCTCAGCAAAAGTGGAGTGTCTTCTGAGCAAAGGCCATTAAGTGTGTCAGACTGCAGGATATTTTCTGGACATGGCTATTATGTTAAAACATACTGAACATGTGTCACTTATAACCCTGCCCTGGTTGTAACATCACAGCTCCAGAGGAAAAAAAAATCTGGTGCATCAGTTCTTTGTATCAAATACTCTCACACACTTCTCTTCTCACCAAGCTGTCACTTCTCATTTTTACAGAAGGTTAGAGTAAGTTATAATTAGTGCTTGCTGCCCTGTCAACTAATTAAATATAATAAAAAGCTTTCTGTGAGTTTAATGCTAACACAGGGTAATTACAGCAGTTTTGAATGCACAGTGCATGTATTACAGGCTTTGGTATGTGCTCCCCACGTTTTACGACCCAAATTCTCAGGTTCAAGCTATCACATGAGTAGTGAGCAGGAACTGCCAAAGATAACCATTTGAGACCTGAACACAAAGCAAAACCAACGCAGTCCTGTACATTTTCAGAGGCACTACATCAGCCTCTGGGGGCAGTGGTGCAAGGAAGGAGGAGCAGAAATGCAGCCAGCTTCTTGCTTCCACTTTTCTTCCCCTTCCCTTCAGAAGGCATCCCTGCTCAAAGTCTCCCATCCATTAGGCTCTGACTGCTCTGAGTCTTTTTTGTAATAAAAGACATGGGTGATATTTCAAAGACACTTCCAACCTCATCCCTTTGTCAGTCTGAGGGACATACTGGGTAGAGGGGGACTGACTGCAACTGCACTATTTGTACAACTCTGGAGCTGGCTCTGCTCTTCAAGTAGCAAGAGTTACACCATGCAAACACTTGTCACCCAGGGGATAGAAGGAAGATTGCTCAGGAGGCCCAGAGCAGGGCAAAAGTGATGATGGAAATCTTGTATGCTCCAGCACTTGGTTGACATAGCTCCTTACCCTACTAAGTAGTTGGAAGAGCTTTGAACACATTGAAAAAGGTGAAGAGCAGAGAAACCAGGCTTTAGATTCACCAGGACATTGATAGTTACAGGTCTCGATAGGCAACTGTAGTCCCCACTTTTCAGTCTTTCTCACTCATACTCCTCATTGCCTGTCCTGTCCCTAGAAACATTCAGGGTCAGCTTGGATGGGGCTCTGACAAACCTGATCCAGTAGAAGATGTCACTGCTTATTGCAAGGGGGTTGGACTAGATGAGCTTTAAAGGTCCCTTCTAACCCCAACCACGCTATGATTCTATGTAAGGTAGGTACAAACAGCCCACAAAATGAAAATGCCGTTAATTAAACAAAAATGCAGTCTAAAAGAACCAATTAAAATGATGAAAATCTTTAATTTTATTTAAGTATAATTGTACGGACACGTGTATATACAAATACAGATCTCATGGGGCAGGGGGTTTGGGTGGGGGTTTTTTTTTAACATTTTCTTATAAGTTTATATAATGTAAGCATTTCAAAAACAGCACTCAATGAATAAGTGCAAAGAAACTGCAAAGCAGGGCAGTACAAGCACAGGACCACACTGAGCTGGACTTTCATACCCAGATGCATACACAATGAGTGTCTTCAATGGGGTGTCAAGAGTAAGCATGGTAAGCGGATTTCGCAGACTCATGGGTAACCTCCAACATGCCAGCATCTATTAAACTGTACAGACAATGGCAGCAAGCCTATTGTAGGGAGATTTGTCTCACATCCGAGAAGCTCGAGGGCGAATGCATGGGAAAAACTCAGTGATGCCAGACCAGAAACAGATCTGCCCATTCACAGCTCCAAACTAAAAAGGGAGGAGGGTGGGAGAGGAGGAAGGGCAGGAAGAGGGAAGAGAAGTGTGGAGGGTTGTACATTAAAACTGGTGATTACAAAATCCAAGTGTAATGAAAAGAGGGGAAGAGTTATCACTCTAAACCTCTGAAAGTGACTGAACCACTGCGCTCATAAGGCAATGGATTAAGTTCAGTTTTGAGGACTAGGGGTGGGAATCAACAGGTACAATTACAACCATCTTCCTTCCGCAATTATAGAGGAAAGGAAACAACCTAGTCAACTACGCTCAGTACTCCCCATATTTGTTTCTAGTTCTTTTGGAACCAAGTACATACATATATCGCACATGACACTGGCAAGATCCTTTCTGGAAAAAACTATTCATGGGAACAAAACCAGAAGAAAATAGGAGGAAAAAAAATACAAAGAAAAAAGAAACAAACAAAGTAACAGAAAAGTTGTTATATCCCCAAAGCCTTTTTAGAAACAAACATGATACAAAAGAACAAAAACTAACACAGAAACCACAGGGCTCCAACATCAGACCTTTAAACACTAAAGACAAAACATTGATCATCAAAAGTCATATTGTTCCAGGTCTTGACATTGTGAAGTCTTGAAACAGATGAACGATTTTCTAAGATGAGTCCTGTATGCTGCAGTGTCATGGCCACTTGTCTCTCAGTTCTCAGCCATGACCACACTTGATGCTTCAAAGCTCTGTCTTGTAATCAACACGTGATTTTAATATCCTGAAAGTCTATTGTTCTCACTTACAAAAGACATAAGAATCAAATTAATACTTTATTATCAAACACTATATACAACAGAGGTTGCTAATAATACAGAATTTAAAGAACATAGCTTTACTTGTCTTTCCTTCGCCATCCAAGTAAGTACAGTACAAAACAATATTCTAAACTAACACGAAATGTTACCTTGCCTATTGAAGGATACACAGTATCCACTAAACTGACTGATCCCTATTTTGCCTGCTTCACATTGCAATGCCCTTGGCAGCCAGGAGTGCAGGTCATGGGCATAGGTAACCCACCTAGGCTGGGGGAGAATCAGTACCTCAGACTTGAGCCAGGGCAGATGAAGGGTAAGGGAGCAAAAAACTCCTTAACTCGCAGCAACATCTGCATTTAAAGCATTCAGAGATTTGCAACACAACACAAAGCCCACCAACATTTAGGTACTTGGGTGTGACTGGGATTGCCTAATGCCATCACGCATTAAACTGGCAGTGCCTGGAACGCTGCTCCCAGACACGCTGGGCAGCCCAGGGACCAGCGCTCGTGCTGTCCCTCACCCACCCAGCCAGGCTCTGGGACAACACCAAGGGCTGAGTTTCGCCAGCAGTAACACTAGTGACAATCCTTCGCTGCGGGTAAATGTATGTCTCCAACTCCAATATCATTCAGACACAAAGGATGACAAATGAAGTCACCAATTCTACATTAAATTTTCACTACTGGTATGACTGCCTGCAATTGCTATAAATCATTTTAATATGGTTACACATCATGCAATATTATCTGTACTCTGGCTAATAGTCCATTTGATAAGGTGCTTTTTTGAATAAGCTCACCTCATCCAAAGCTTTTTAATTCCTACCTACAGGAAGTATTAGTGTGTGTACCAAGTATATACACATTAAAGAGAACAAAGTACCAGACAGCCTGTAATGATATGATGACTTCCCTCACTGTTTGGGCTGCATATCTTTATTCTGTGCACTTCACACTAGAGCAAATATCCTCCATTTCTCCTGTAAGTACAGGCCCTGCATTCATGAACATGTATGATATCAGGCAAGCCCAGGTCATAGCTCATCATGCATAAAACTTCCCTTTACATCTCAAATTTATTGTTCCCTCTCCTGCCTTAACTTCTGGAAAGTTTTTCTTCATTAAAAAAAAAAGCCTGCAAAGTGCTGTCCACTAATGGCATCACTCAATTTTGTTATGGCAGACTTTTTCTTCATAATTAATATACAATAATCTTGTTTTGCTTGAATGAGCTTCATGTTTTGTTTCACATTTAACGTAACTACTACAGTTTTTGTCAGAATAGCTCTGTTTCAGTCTGGGTCTGAAATTTCACTGATTATGTTTAGCAGTCCAAATTTCATGGCAGCCCAGCCAAAAAATATCCCAAGACTTGCACTTCCTGGCAAATTACTTTTCAAAGTTTTATGTTAGCCAAGGCTCAAATTCCTTAAACAGGGTCACTCCTAATTCCCTCGAACAAGACAGTCCCATTTCCTAATTGCATCAAGGGTTACTGCTTCTCTCACATGTTTAAATAGGACAAGCATATATACTCACTCTCAGCATAAAGTATATCTAAATAATGTATTTTCTATCCTAGTGGATTTTTAAAAAAATATTTTGTTAAGTCTTTGGGAGCCCATCTAGTTTATCTCCGGCTGATAAACACGTTTCCTCTACTCTTCAAACTGTGCTGGAGGGGAAAAGATAAAAAATCAACACTTGAATTCATATTCCACACTTCTTTCCTTTCCCCCCACCAAACAATGCTATTAGACTGCCCTGGCTTCTTCTACATGTGATTTATTCCCATGATTGAGGAACTTGCAGGAGAGACAAATCAAGAGCACACTGGAGATCCTGTGTCCCAAATATGTTTCCTCTGGCCACCGATGTCCTCTTTTAGCATGTATGAACACCCAGAGCAGCATCCAAGGCTATCAGCTACTGAGTCAGCGCTGGGGAAGGTCACTTTATTCTCAAAAGTGCCTCTGCATTTCAAGAAAAAAATTGTAGCACCACGGTGATTTGTTTTAAAATAAAATAATCCGGTGTGCATTATCCCCTTAAAACGAAATAACAGAGGCACTCACACCCCCAGTGAAGTTTCCTAAATCTGACCTTGCCTGCTGTGTGCTAACATTCCTAAATACTAAATTATTCCTCTCACCAAAGACAGCACTTCTACTTGTGAGCACAAATTTTACTGTCAGAGATGTTTCAGGACAGTCCTGTAAGAAACATCATCTTCCCCTTTCAGAAGCCTGTTCATTTAGAAACTCCTGGAGGAAATGGTGTTGTGTTATGTCTATTCCTAAAATCTCCCCTCCAGTCCTGACAAGGTGACACAACGCCTTGCATGACCATCTTACAATGCTGAACGAGAAGGCAGAAATATTGTATCACAGAGAAAGACTTTCCCAGGTTTTCACTCACTTTCCTTATCCCTCACTGACTGCATCTGCCACTACACTTCCTTGTCCACATACGGATGACACAGTGAGCTAACAGAGGTGACTTCTTAAAGGAGAATGCAGAGGAAAATAAGAATCACTAGTGTCACTATTATAGTTTGGCATTTTCATTTGGAGTCCTTTTATTTATATGGAGGGGTTAAGAAAGTCACAGGGTAGGTAGGGGTGGGTGCTGAAGCTAGTTATCCCCTTCAAATTTTTGCTGAGTTCAGGCTAAAAGGGAGAAGAAAAGGGAAAAATAACAATTTGACATCTGCAAAAACAATAAAGTCCCTTTCCTGGGATGAGCAGTTAGGTGGATCTTTGATGTTCCAAGACCCTGATATTTTCTGCGACAGGTTGCCGGAGCATACTGTGCTATAATATCAAAAGCATTGCCAGGAGGAACAACAGAGTTGCCAAAAGCCGGCTGGGTATCCTTGGTGTCTGTGCCGCGTTCTCGCCACGGGATGGCTCGGCTGACTCATGTACGGTATCATCTGTTCAAACAGAAAGCATACATTCCAATGAGATTTTGCATCCTTAATAAACTCTCACTGAGCCGACAACTGTAAGTAGATTTCGGTGCCTTTATGAAATAGGGCAATGAACCTTGTGCTGTCATTGACTTTCACAAGCGTGTAATAATACCTTATTATGTAACCAACTTGGGGCAAAGTCCTGCATTTCTTACTGGCAAAACTCCCACTGAAGACCAGAGGAGCAGAAAGTAAGTCTGATTTCAGCAGATTGAGGAATGAAAGATTCCTCTTCCAGTAAAACACTGTAGCTCTAGCTTTGGATGGCTCATTAGATAGTAATTTCAGTTGGGAGGCAGCTAAATAAAAACACCTGATTTTCAAAAGTGTTGCGCATGCCAGAATTAATTTCACAGTTAATCCCCTTACTCAGTTACAGATTTTGGCTTCTGAATTTGAAATGACAGCCTGTAAACCCAAGCATACACTCCCCTTCCATGCACAAAATTTCCACTGAAGTATACTGCACTTGGGGATGAGCAGGACATATAGGATCATTTCCCCTTTCTTGAAACAAAATTTTAAAGACTAACACATGACAATCACCAATTTTATGGAATACAAACTCAATCTGGAATATCTCACTACCTTTTATGGTACACAAAATAGAGATTTACATATATGCTGCTAGAACTAATGAAAAAAGAACCAGCTGAGTTGGGAAAACATGCTTATGCATTAGCGGCAGAAGAGAACACAGTAGCAAATATTAAATTTATGATACATAATAAAGCTCTGTTTAGTTTTGGTAAACTAAAGATCACCCTAAAAGCCACATCATGTAAAATTTAAAAAGTAGGTAAAGTCAAATTCAACTTCAGTGTTGTTAAAGCAATGGTATTTTTCTCTGCAAAGCCCTTCATAGCCTCCATATCCACAGCTATCTAATTTGGCTATTCAAAAAGCAATCTGTCTGAGGCTTGCCATAAACAGTCAGCTCTTCTTTTTCATTACCAAATGAAAAATAAACGTCAAACCTTTTTAGGAAATGTGAAGTGGCCTCAAAATATATTCATAAGTTTATTTCAGAGTGCCTAAGTTTTCAGTAAAATAAATAGTACCTCACTACTTAGTGCAATAAGCTCCCCCATTTTATGAGATGTCAATGTCTCTGTGATGTTTCTGCTTTGTAGCTCCCATCTCAAAAAATTGCACTGCCAGGATTACACAGGGTGAAAGCTGTGCAGTTCCAACTGGAGGCACAAAGGGAAGCAGGAGTCAGGACACTGGGATCACCATGCTGCTTTGTCATGGAGCATTTCATGTTACTTGGCTTTAGCTATAAACCAGCTCCCTTCCCTTTCATACTCTTGACACCTAGCACAAAATCAGGTAGAGCACTTAGCATAATTTAGGTTAATAGGCTCTTCAGCCCCAGCTCAGTTACACAGCAAGATGCACAGTAAACTGAATTAGCAAATTATCACATGTACTTTCTCCAGCACTAATTGATGCTATAATCACATAAGGCTTATCAACAGGTTTCAGTGCTGCTCAAGGCGAAAGTATGAAAAGCTAGCACTGATTAAGTGTAAATATGTTCATTTTTGCAAGAAAGGGACATCTCTTCTTGGTGGTGCCAAGCAGTAGCATAAGAGGCAAAGGGAAGAAACCGATGCACAGAAAGTTTCACCTGAAGAGGAGGAAGAACTTGCTTCCTGTGTGGGTGACCATGCACTGGAACAGACTGACCAGAGAGGCTCTGGAGTCTCCCTCACTGGAGATACTCAAAAGCCATCTGGACACAATCTTAGTAACTTGCTCCAGGGGACCTGCTTGGGCACGGAGGTTGGCTCAGAAGACCTGCAGTGGTCCCTTCCAGCCCTACCCATTCTGTGATTTTGCGATATCAATGGGAAAGACTGGCTGGAATGACTTAAGTTGCAGCTCCGCACCATGTACGGCAAGTAGACCTTCCCAGGCACATTGGACCCAAACAAGGCCCTAATATTTTTCTTTCAGAATTATTGCAAAGGAATCTAAAAATACCAGTGAATGCTGGCTTCTGAAAAGTGCCAGTTTCAGTGGCTGTCAATACCAATTCACATTTCACTTCTGAGTTACTTCTGAGTTGTAATTTGGTGACATTGCAATGAGAACACAGCACTTCATAAAAGCTTGCTTCCTAATTAAAACGTATTCTAAGAAGTTACAGGGAAAAAATACCCCTGTTCTAACCATCAGTTCTAGCTCCTTTCATATATTTAGAGTTAGCTCTTCCCAATTTGGAAACATTTACTCACTGCCGACGAACTAAAGCTAGAGGAGAATGATGTGTATTACCTTCGACCTCTTGCATCATCAATAGAATTGCAAATAAGTCTGAATCTGCAACATTGAATGTCAACAATTTTGGCCTAATTACATCAGTGAGTCAGCACTAAAACACAATAGGGCAGAACTAGCGTATAACAGTAATAAATCCTCATTCTCTTTGGCTATCAGATGCTGCCACAACTAAAACACTGGCTACTGCTAAAAAGCTCAATGAAAAAGCACTAAGCTAAGAAGATTACTTCTCCTAAATGAAAAATGTGGAGATATTCTATGATGCCATTTTCATAAAGCCGTTCTTCACAGAAGAATTAATTTCCATGTAACATTAAGGGATTCCTTTTGAGAAATCATCCGGGTTTTCTCTCAATGCTATCGCAAGGTCTCTGCACTCATATATTAGAACACGATTCATCTGCAATTATGAAGATCACTTTACAAATATGATTTTCCTCGGAGGTGCAGTCATAACTGCACAATCTTTAAGGCTTGGGGAAAAGGGTTTGCTTCATTTGAAACACTGAAGACTAGTGATGAAGAGGACAAGATTCCTGAGTAAAATCCAGAAGGTCATTGCTAATGACTGGGAATGCCAGCAATATAGAAAAAATTATTTTGACAGTCATGAATTTTTCAGATCACACAGCCTTACATTGTATGCTTCAGGTATAACTATTCCTATCCTCCCCTTCTCTTCCTCCGTAATAATAAAACCAAAAAATTGCAGCTACGCATGTCTGAAAGAGCCAATTACTTCCATCACTTCTGAAAGGAGTGTGATCACTGTAGACCAGCTTCCTACAAATTTCTGAACAAAACCAGTGAAATTACAAAGGTTCAAAAATCACACAAATGGTGATTTTAAGAACCAAGGTGACAGTGAGTAATCTGCTGAACATGACCCTCCTGCCTTCTGATTCTTCTGTCTACTGTGGAAGAAGACAGTGGCAGGCTAGGGGAGAGCACAGAAGCAGAAGCTGCTGGTCAGAGACGTGTAAATTAGTACACAACACAGAAAACATGCAACAAGATCCACCAAGGCAGCGGCGACCCTAACAGGCCAAAAACAGAGCAGTGTGACAGCAGCTGGCACATCTCGGAGTGGCTGATTACCTACCAGGGACTAGCCCAATTAATAACACAAATATACACTGATGTCAGGAGTGGGAATTTTTGGGTACCAAACCTTCTCATTAAAGCTATTATTTTCTCCTGGTAACACAAACAGTATTACATCTCAGACTGCAGGATGCTTTTTGTTTGATTTTGGTTCCCTGGTTTGCCTGCTGCTTTCTAATGATGTGCTTTTGTGATGATGCTAGCTAGTTATAGCCATTCATGGGAAGTGAGCTGCACTGCTAGAACAAAAATTCAGCAAGTTTACTAAAATCAGGCATTTATTACTCAGATGATCTCTTTCGCAAGACAGTGTCAGGAGAAATACACATTAATTAGACCATGTTCACCAAATCACAAAATGTAAAAAAGTGCATTGACTTTCAGGATTCATAGGTAACACAGAGACATAGTGAGAGAACGTCCTAGTGTCTTCTGTAGAAGAATGCTGTTAATAACTGTATAAATATAGCTAATGGAAGTGCACTATCCTTGCTTAGAGAACATCTTTGATTCACAATTCCCAAATTTTTAGGAAAGATCTGAAAATTATTTTAAAGAAAAATAATAAATTCTATTTTTTATCCATAGGTAAATCGTTCAAATCAGCTAACTTGTAAAAGCCTTATTTATACCTCTGTATAACTAATGAATTTTAATTAAAGGAACTGCAAATAACAAAAAGAAAAAAATTAGTATGTTGCATCATATACAAGGAGGAAGTCTCTTTCAAATAGCATTAGAGAAAAAAAATCTTGGTAAGCTGTTCTTTAAGGTAATGTACTAAATTGCATGCGTGCAATATTTTCTGATATAATTTGTGTATTTAACTGAGTATTTTAATTATTGAGGCTTTAGTAAAATGGTGTGTGAGCAGCGTGTAGGTACATAAAAACAAAACAGGTATATCACTACTGCAAATACTTTTCCTATGTATCTAGCTAATTTTAATGTCATTTAAGTTGTTGGAGTTACTCATACCCCTAGAATTAAATACACTTCTATCCATCACAAGCTTGAGCCACACAAATAATACACAGGCACTTTCCACACAGAGACATGTTGATGTGGACTGATGGTGGAAGTTAATGTAACTTTGCCCTGGGAAGATGAGGGGCATCCTTATTCTTCAGGTAGTGTTTTGCAAGAAATGCCCCCCCCAAACTTCAGTTTGCTTCAATAAACGCAGGAGAGAAAATTATATTTTTATATTTATATATATATATATATATATAAGTGTGTGTGTGTACCTGCACATATGTAAAAATGATACTTTGCCAAACCAATTATACACACAACTGTATATAATTTTAAAGGACTAGTTTCTATTTAAACACTAACTCACTTAGTTTCCTGCCTGTGTCATGCACCAGCATAAAACATGTAGTGGTTCTGTTTTTCTGAAAGTCTTTTGAAACCACATAATAAATGAAGTGTGCCCATTGACTTTACTTCTAAAACTTTGGGCCCAGCTAGTAAACAGAGTGTGTTGCCAACATGCTGGGTGTTTGGGTTGGATGGGCCAGTGACTTCAGGATACTGCTGGAAATTTTACACTGGCACACATCGTATTTCATTAACCATGTTACCCCAAAAGGCAAATAAAGCAACATTTTTCCTCCCCTGCATTAAACAAGGATACAGGAAATATACCATAACCTATATTAGCACTGCTAGAAATGTGCAAAAGCAAAGCAGTTGTACCATGCAAAGCATGCAGAGAGAAGAGGAAAAAAAGTACTGAAGCACCAGAGGGATACACGCATTTGTTAGAAGAGATTCTCTAAGCATACTAACCTGCTGGTTCTAATGAATTTTCTACTTTGTCGTTAACATCGAAAACACGATCATGAACACCTATAGTTTTCATACAGCTGTCTATAACGAAAATAGAGATAACAGCCAAATATGTTAGTGAGACACCCTTACACTCCCCACTTTCCTTTTTTCCTCTCTTTTTTTCTCTCTATTTACTATATATAATTAAGTATATTCATATTTTAAAGTCTGTGGCACTTGTCCAAATGCCAGTATAGTCTTCCATTGGTACACAGTTCAAGAAACAACAAGTTAGCAACTGCCAAGTAATTAAAACAAAGCTTTATGAAAAATGATAAGAAAATACAATGAAAATTGTAACACAAACACTGCTGTATGTACAGAACAGATACAAGATTTAACAGTAAAAAAAAAAAAAAAAAAAGAAGAAGATTTACTGCTGTTACTAGAGCACACGGTAAAGCATGAGCTAGAAAGCCACCCTCAAAAGCTTAATCTAGAGAACTTACTTGCTGGTCGCACAAAGACCTTAAGCTTTAGGCAGGATCTCCTTCCATTATCCGGGATCGCAGAAGCTGTAAAATGAAGAAAAAGGAAAAACAAGTGGAAAAGTAAGACAGTGAAAACCCAAAATATCATTTGTGTTAAGATAAAACATCCTTTTTGTTCCCTTCATCTGAAGGGCTGGACACATTTCATGTATGTAAGGACTTCAGGTAAACAAAGTTGCTTGATTACATAAAAGTGCATAGTAAGTGCAGATTTTATTCTAATTAATTTATTATTTTACATAGAAGTAGTAAAGCCATTCTATTTTCAATGTTTCATAATCTCACCTTTTCACACCTTTTTCTTGAAAGCTTGTTTAATATGGTGTTTGCTATAATGCACTCTGAAAAAATAACACTTCTGAATATAGAAAAGTTAGAGAAAAGCTAGCCTTGAAACTCTAGGCCATAAGTCTGAAGAACCCAAAAAGGGATGAAAAAGCAAAATTACATTGAAGATGACAATGCTAAAAATGGAACTATGCATATAGTTCCAGAAAAGTAGAAATACACACCCTTAAATTTTATAGCAAAGTCAGTCCCCATATGCATCTGTCTTTATTGAGAAAACATTTATCTTGCTTCAGTCAAAATATGACTCCCCATGTTCTACAACTAACAAACCAAGATCGATTTATTCCTTCTTTCTTCCCTCCCTCGTAATTTTCCATTCAAAGTATTTAATTTTAAGAATACTTACTGTAGTAGGAGAAAAAGGGTAAGTGGAAACACATCTAGCCCTAATGCAAAACACCACACAGGAAGATCTAGTGGCAGCACCTGCTTATTTCCCAGGAAAAAGTGCTGTTGTGAAAACTTTCTGTCTACAACTGTTCTTGCCTCAAAATACATGATAATAGGAAAATATGCCTGCCTGTCACCACAGACTGGACTCTCTTGTGCACTGTCTGCCAGTCTCTACACACTGGTAACCTTCCTCAATATCTGCAATTTTGAAACTGTACACTGGCCCATAGTTCAACATCCACACTGGTAGCCAAGAAACTTAACTTGGGCGTGAGGATTTTCAGTCATGGAAGACCATTCTCTTTTTTTTCTTGCAAAAACCCTGAAAAGGTATTGCTAAAAATATTTGCATTCAAAATCTACGTATTAGGACAGTATGAGTTGCATTTTGCATTAAGTGGTCACTACTGGAATAGATAATTAGGCTGACAAGGTGTTTGTTTCCTCTATTTATCCTTTTTTCATCCCTTTTTATTAATTCTGTCTCTGTGTATGACAAGTCATTTATACACAGACATATGAATGCACACTCTTTGTCTTCATGCTAAGATCACACCTGAAGGGCTCCTCAACCAATTGGACATAAATTTCCTAAGACTCTGATGATATGCTTGCAAGGCAGGCATCAGATTTTCCCCAGAAGAATTTACCAAGAAGAACTAGCAAACAAGACAAGCACAAAAAAAGGAGCAAAGTAAATAATCTAATACAGCTAATGTTGTGATTCCACATCTTGAAAGTTCTTGAAAAAATTGTTCCCCTCTTTCATTAAAAAGATGGAAGTGTGTAGGAATGATGCTCCCTCCTCCCAATGCCAACCAGTTAAGAGTTAACAGCTGGTTCTGACTATAGCATTTTACTAAATCAAAGTCAAAAAATCTCGCCCTATTGACATTTACAGTAACTGGTGTGTTATTTAGGGCACAGTATTTGCACTCTGTGGCTATATTCAGGAAATTGTGTCCTTTCTGTGGCCCTCACTGAATATATGCAACAGGCTAAATGCTTAGTTAAGACTAAACAGACAGTTGTAGATTTCTCAAAAGATAAGAATCCTATAGTCATTACCAAATTACTAGCACAAAGATGAAAATCACATCTGCAGCATTAGACAAGACAGAATCCCTACAGTAAATTTATCACTAACAGACTTTTTTTGCCCAGAAATTATTTCAAAAGTGCATTATGACACGTATTTATTTAAAGGCAAGTTTTTGCTTTGATGCTTAGGTGATTTCACTTATGTCCATAAAATGAGCATGTTTTGCTCATTTAAACTGCTGTTTTTTAGAATATTGTTAGTCAGTGACTAAGATATCACTGACAAGCTAGGAAAGCTAGGAGCTAATATTCTCTCTGGGAAAAAAAAATTTATACTTTCTGGAAAAAACCAGAAAATTAGTGCTTTGTTCATTTAAGTTCATATGTGTACATAATATTTGCACACATTTAGGACCAAATTACAGCTAGTGGTTTGCCATATTCTTTGGAAGAAAAATATTAAAATCTATTCACTGTTGAAATCTTTTTAACCAGTTTTCACACTGGCTTGCAATTACAGAGTATATAATGAACTACAGTCCTATTGCAACTACAGCAGTTGCACTTAAATCATTATTCCAGCAACTGGCATAGTTTTAGCGACAAGTATGAAGAAGTGCTTTTTTCCTTTCCAGAGAAATTACATATTGCAGTAAACTCAGAAAGATTCCTCGTTAAACAGTGTTTTACTCCTTCAGACGGAATAATAATGAATACCAAAAAGAAAAAAAATCAAGTAGCATTTTTCAGCAATTCCATCTTCCTTAACAATCAAGACCAAGGTGGTGAAGGGATACTGCAACCTCTCTGGCCTTCCTAAGAAATTAAGTTTGCCAAGATGCATGACTGCAATCAGGTTTTCTTCCTTTCTTTTCCTCTCACCCTCCCTCCTCCTTCTTTCTCCTTTTCATCTTAAAAGAAAAAACATACACCAATGGCAGGTTTTTTGTCTTCAGACCAGACATATCACCCACAGGAAAGAGTCAGGAAAGGAGAAAGAGAACTGCTGTTTGTCAGCTGGGATCTGTTAAAGCTGCTTCTCAGGTAAACCATTGCTGCTGTTGCTGCATTCCACTGAAATTAGCTTCAGTATAAGAAAAAATGTCCTTTCTAGGTGGTACAAAGAGAAATTTTGTTCTCCTTCCTGCACAAAACCAGGTTAGCCCCTAAGGCTTTGCTATAAGGCTTTTCTATTTGTCCATTTTAAAGGTGATATTAGCTCTAAAATAGAGGCCAGTTCTGAGAGCAGGAAGCCTCTGATGCTAATGGAACCTGTCCCAGGCAACATTTTCCATTTCAAAAGCCAGAATTCCCAAGGAAAAGAAAAGGCAATTGAAATCTCGCTGCACAACAAAAAGACACCTTTGAAAAAAGTCCCTTATAAGTAGCAAAAGAGGTTATATACTCTTTTTTTTTCATGAATGATATTAGACTAGAAAAGATCTGACTGGTTTAGTTTGTGTCAGGAAGAATCGCAATTGAAAACAGAAGAGGAATTCTGCAGTGTTTCTAGCTCCTACACGTCATTGCAATTCCTATGATACTTCCCTCCTCCCTGCCCTATCTCACCTTTACCAGCAACTTCATGACAATCTCCTGGGTCCCTCTTTTAAAGCAAATGTTTTAGACTTCGTGCTTACACAAAGACTTGGGGTTAGAATAAAGCGAATGCTAAAATCCCTCTGAAATCACAAGACATATGAAAACACCTCAATGATTATAAAAATAACTGGTTTGGTCTCTTCATTAATTTTTTTAATAGGAAAATTCCACAATTGAGAAGAAATTTAAGTCACAAGATCTGTATTCTGCAGATGAAAATTCCACCTCCATTAGTTGAAAAAAATCCCATACAATGAACTACTGCACACAGGACTAGGTCCAAGCTGGATCCAAAAATGGCCTATAAAGACAAATGAGACGGGAAAATTTCTTGTCTCTGAACCACTTCTGGTTACCATTTTCATACCCTGTAAGGAAAGGAAAGAGAGTGATGAAAATTATTCTCTCCTCATCTAGAGCCAAACCATAAATATTTCAGTATTTGCTAGCTATATTTAAATATAAAAAAAAAAATTATACAGCTCCCTCATCTCACTCCTAAGTAGTTCTCGGCTAGAAAACACATGGTACATTATTAATATATTAGATATAAATAACAGGTTAGGTCCTTCCTCAGCCTGGTAACACTTAGCAGAGTTATTCAACGACTGCAGAAAGTTGCAGATAGAGAACAAAAAAGTAACATACACAGAACACAGTTACGCAGTACAATTTACGATGATAAATCCCAAAAACTCATTAAAGGAGTCATCAAGATACAGACCAATCAGCATACAAAATGAGCTAATTAAAAAGTTAATGTAAAAAAACAAATAAATTGAAATTTCAAAAGTAACTTGGTTATCAGGACCTGCTATTGATGTGACAAAAGGTGTAATTATTTCCTTTCCTAAGACAGGCAGCAGTTTGGCTGGCAAATAAATACCTGAGGCTCAGTTTCTAAACTAAAAGCAAGTTATCAGGATGCCACATTTAAAAAGTGTCTCAACCATCCTATTTACTGATATTCACATGTAATCAGTGGTTACCTCTGCATGCCTCCTCACTCATCCTTAACTTTCTAATTACAGGATTGTACCTTTGCCTAAAATGCCAGCCCTGATATAGAGAAAAAAAAGGAATCACAAATGCAGTTCAAATCCTCCTTTAGCAATACAAAGACATTTAACATTCAAGGCACAAGCCACTGTGGGCCCTATTAGACAGCAAAACTGGTTCAGTGTGGAAATAGCACTCTGTTTATCTAAGGCACCCCAACAGCACCTTTGTTTAGAATGGAGGGACCCTGGTAAAGGAGCATCCTTTCCTTATGCAGAAACCCAACACCCTCACCATGTCTCTGCAGCTACTCTGCAGATGGTAATTCTCTTACTATTTCATATTTCAATTTCTATTACCAGTTCACTTGGAGTGTTCTCTGAAGGATTATAAAACAGTGTTCATGAAACATAGGAGACAAGTCTGTTCTCACTGCATTTTTTAAAAATGTGATGAATGTTTTCTTCTGCTCTCTGCTAAGAAATCCAGCAAACGGGGTCTCCTTGTAGGCAAGAATGGAGAAATCACTCCAAGACCTCACCTCAGTTCATTGCAGGTGTACTAGTACCAGCACTCTCTATTACACAAACTCTGGCACTATTAAATGCTTCCCACCCACAAGCACTGAACAGAAGCTTTGTTTCAGACTGGGATGCCAAGAGAAGATTAATTTTGAACTTCTCCCCAGCACATTAAATCGAGTTGCCACACGCATACAGCTTGAGTAAACCTAACACTGCCCAGTAAAAGACCTGCACATATAACTTCTGTAATGACCTGGAGAAACACCACAAAGAAAGAACCTGCATACACAGGATGCTGGATGTTGTAGATCAGAAACTCATGTTTACGCAGTCCTTGCACTCTCTTAGACCTGTAAGTTACAGACAATCTCTTCAGGAGAAAATATTTATAGCTGTGATTTGCCTCTAGCCCTTTCAGGCACAACAGCACTCCCATTAGTCAAATCCAATATCCAGGTAACCTTATACAACCTGCAAATCGTAATTCCACCAACCTGAAGTATTTTAACATCCAATATCCTGTGTCAGCTACAGAGCTTTAGAAAGTTTTATTTTTAAGAAGAGTCATCTGCTTCTTTCTTTGTAAAGAAATGAGTATGTGTGAGAGCATTAAAAATGCAGTTTTCCATTATGTTTGCCACAGGCAATATTTCTCAATTTGTGCAAGTCAGAAGAAAAAAAATAGCCTATTAGTTGTTAGAAGAGCTCAGCCTTTCCCCTGTAGGTTTTCATGTGATTTACCATACAACACAAATGTATGTAAATTAGCCAGGTAAATGCAGAATTAGTTATTAATATTCTTCTCACAGTTTAGATTGAAAAAAAGTTACAAATTTGCATAAATGGTACAACTGAAAAAGTCAGCTAGAATTAAATCAATCAATAAAGCAATACTCTGTGTGCATACATGAAGTAAGACCCATATCTAAGGATAATAAAGGGTTTTTCAAAATTATTAATCAAAAAAGAAGTTACTCAAAAGGATTTACAGATAATTTTTTCCCGTACATGTTAAAAAAAAAAAATATATATCTCTATAAATACTGGCCCTACAGAAACCACGGCATTCACCAACACTTGAGTTTAATTTAAAAGTCTTTGCATGCCTGCTCTTGCATTCCAACCTATCAGCAAAAGCTTTGTTCTGGTAGCACACACGACTCCATTCTGAGAAAATTAAAATATTGAATGACCATGACTTAGTCATTCTTCAGACCTAATAATTAAGCACAATTCCTCAATAAATCATGACTAAACTTACTGTTAACTTTGCTATAGACAAGTCTACCAAATCTCTCTGTATTTAGTAATAACCATGATGAGACCACCAAAAAAAATTACTGAGCAATTTAAAGGTTCAGAAATCTCAAGCCCACAGAGAGAAAAGCCAATTGGCCGAGGATTGCCAACACTTATAAATTAGCAAAAATAATTAATTAATAAACATACATGAAAGGTCACAGCTAATACTGCCTATGGCTTAATATAAGCAAAAGTACTATGGATACTAGCATTTCCAATAGCATATTTTAAAACCTACAGTATTAACAGGACACCTAATACAAATGCGTATTTTGCACTAGTTTTGCAAGCTCCACTACATCAGTATGAAGGCAAAAACTTTTTATTTTTGCAAAGCACAAAAATTGCATTTTTGTACTCATCTCTGTATGTGTTGAGATACATGCCTGCTCACATACACAGACTTATATTCTGCACTTCATTCAAAATATAAATGTCAAAGTACACAGCATGGACAAAAAGACCTGATAAAAGCCATGTCCACAACAAAAAACGGTGAAATGCTACATTTATTTCCTAATGCCTTATACATAATTTGCACTGGCATTGGACTGTGTAAACACATTGGATTATTATGGCCTATCTCACAAGTGAATATATTTCTCAGACCTCCTAAAAATAACATAGTAAATGGAAATGAGTTGCCAAACAAACACTATTTCAGTGAGAGTTCTTGGAAGAAAGCAATACAGAGTTGGTTTCTGCACTTAATGTCTGCAGTTAACTGTCCCACTGCAACTGCTGGGCCAGGAAGAATATGATTTTTCTTGTATTTTCTGATTCATTGCAGCTTATATATCTGGTTAAAGGCTGTATAGACTGAAAATGTGCTTCATACCATGCAAAATCAAGCCACATATGTTAAGAGATGTAAACTGTGGACTTCCAGTTTTATTAAGCCATTTTGTTCAGTATTTCCTCTTAGCATGGTTTAGGCCTGTATCTCTCTCAGGAAGGTCCCTCTTCTCCTCTAAGGGGGGATTTAATGACAAGCCTTCTCTGTTGCTGGTCTGGCTGGTGTACTGGAGTCAGACTTTTTCAGTGCAGAACATCAAAGCAACCCAAAGCACAGTCCTTCAGTGCTGGACACCACCAGAGGTGAACAGCAGCTGAGGGCTCGTATGAGGCATCACTTTGAATCTAGTCCAAAAGCTTTTTATAGCCTTACTTTTATCATCTGCCCTCCCAAGTCACTGAGTTCAGTTGAGTTCAGGAAAAACTCAGTGCAGGGCAGTCTGTACCCTGCACACCTTCAAGAGTCCGACAAAACAGACATTTCAGATGCTGGAAAATCCAACTCTGCCTGCACTGTTCCTCTGAACCAAGCCTTGAACCAGTAAGAAAAGAAAGCTCAAAGTTCTTTGCAAAGACTTTTCTTTGCTTTTTATAAAAGCAAGAACACTTATGTTTAGGGCAAAGCTGTCATCTAACTGCAGCCTGGGCTTCTCAGAGAATCACTTTTGCTTCTGTGGTGTTTCTTCTCATTAAAAAACAAACAAAGCTCTGCTGGAAATAAATGAAAAGTATATATGACTTTAAATGGACTTTTAGTTGCATGTAAGTTCCTGTGAAATATAAGCAGGTAGGAATGAAAAATAGACCATATAGTTGCTTCCACATGAAATATTTGCAGGCATTTCTCTCATATAAGAAGGTTTCTCTTTCATAAATGCAAACTGCATTACATACCTTAAAATAAGTGCTAACATTTCTGCACTAGCCCAATATAAATGACTGATGTCATACTTTCTATTGCAACAAACCAACACTTATTAACTAGAATGAAATAAAAACCTCAGATCTCATTACTGTTTTCAGTGGCATTAACAAAACCAAATACAGTTATTGTACAACATTAAGACTGTATTAGAGCAAATTGCTAATAAAACAAGTTAATACTATCAAATAAAGCACTTAGAGAAAAATATATCCTCCTCTTACTTTTCAGAAGCACTTTTGTACTTTGATTTTCCCTTGGTATCACTGGAAATAAAATGGTTTTCTTCAAGCAGGCTATCCATTTTGCTAATTTCCATCTCTAAGAACTAGACATAAGTAAATCCTTTGAAGAGATGTTATAGTCTTGTTAGTAATGAGTTTTCTTTTTGATCTTTAAAGCAACATATTCACCCACATGGAATTTGTGGGTATTGTATCATGTTACTAAACTCATATACTTTAATGGACTTCATATTACCCATGACTAGCTTTACCACTGCTGACACTATAATTAAAGCAGAGGGAAGCATTCCATTCTAGTCCATCTTCATGGGTTTGCCACTAACATTAAAATATTTTAAAAGTTTTCTATCTTCCCATGCTATACTTGTAAATTCTGTTTATAAAAACAGAAAAGTAATTATAAATGTTGTATTTTGCTAGGGTTGTGAAACCTACATAGACAAAAAAAGGTACTTTTACTACTCACCTATGCAAGGCAGATAAGTATCTTGTTTATGTCTTGAGGAGGAGGGAGAAGATATAAAGATAGGAAGAGATCTTAGAGAAGTTTCCAGGGAAATTCAGGAAAAAAAGCACAAAATGGGGATTGTATTTTGTCGTTATTTAAAATTAAATCAATCAGTGAGAGTAATGCAATTTTGAATGTGTTTGAGTGCACATGCAGGCCTAAAAGTTTGCAAACATGTCTGCTAAGAGATAATACCTTTGTTCAGAAGATTTCAGAAGGGCTTTTTCTCTTGGCAAAGTTCTAATAGCACCTTGGCACAGCCTTTACAGAAATAAACCCAAATTTGTGCAGGATGGAAACCAGGAGTGAATTATGAAAGATAAAGTTTGGAAAACACACAACAGTCCAATGTAACTCAAGCTCTTATTCTGACACATCAAGATTCTCAGGGCAGAGACCTTCTACTTCATTACACCTACTGTGGTGGGGTTCCAGAGCACAGCTCAGTACAGTCACAGTAACAGATGCCAGCACTGCATTAATAACAGTACATCTTTACCATGTGAATTCCCAAGTGAATGCTCAGGTCCTGCAGAGGGACTACCGAACACTCAATCACTCTATCATACAAGCCAGAAATTTATATCCAGTCCTTAGAATGGATATAACCCTTCAATTTGTGACCTTTACCATGAAAAATTCAGGACTACATCAAGCTGAAGTTTTCTCTTTAGGCAAAATTTGTCCAGTTTATCAGGTGAAAGTTCTTTTTTTAAACATTCCTGCTTGCGTTTTTCACTTGTCTAGCCTGTGTTCAGTGCCACAGGTCTTACTCATGTTTTGAAACCCGTATTTCAAAAAGCCAACCAATGTGAGAACAGCCATAGGCTCATCAAGGAGAACTTGTCAGGAATTTGACATGTTCCACCTCTGCCAGAAAAGGACTATAGTCTGTCTTAACTATGACTGTGGGAAAGTCTAAGACACCCATGGGAGAGCTAACCTTTCATTTTATTCTGCCACAAATTATTTCCTTGTGCGCCTTTTTTTTTTCCAGAATAATGTATACCACAGGATGTTTAGCCCTATTCCCAGTGATCATTCCCAGATGAACTCAAAATTAGACATATATGTGTACACTTTTCCATAACTGGGACTCAAAAGCCCTGGTGGTTTGGAAACAATTTTAAAAGCAATGAATACCGCATCAGATTTGAAATGCACGGATACCTCTTGAGCTTTTCTCTTCCTGAATGCTGTAACAACTGTTCTCTCAGAAGTTAAGAGAGAACTCCACCTCTCTACCAGAAAAGCCCCTGCTCCACACTAACAATTTGATCAAGCAGATTGAGAAATTCTTGTCTCCATTTTCTATCCACTGCTCCCAGCTCTAAGTAAGCACCTCTGCACTGAAAGCTTATTTCTCTACTCTTTACATGTTAACCAGTTAAGGAACTGGTATGACTAAGCTGTGAGCAGCTTCTAATGGTGTTTTTCATATGTATCTAAGTTCACACATATAGAAAACACTATAGGACTGCACAAATCATCTTACTGGAAAACTTTACTGGCATGTGTTTCATTTCAAAAGAGATGTACAAAAACTGCCAAATTAACGTCTCTCAACCACACAGGTGTCCATCACTGCTCAGTTTAAGTGTCTCTAATCTACTGTGGTGTCTCCACTCCACAGAGTGTAGAGAACACGAGCCTGGTCCTACCAGAGTAGCCCTGCCAGTGAAGTGCACAGTCCCTATTCCACTTTCTGTGATCATGAAGATCCACTTACATTTGTGTCTCAGCTCCTGGCTAATCTACATCAACAAACATTTGCACTGGATATACTTCTGGTAGCTGGGCAGTTTCATGACAGTGTGCACCAGGTGTTTCTTTCAGTTTTAGAAGCGGGTTCTGTGTACCCAGTTTCTCCAAATAAATCTGGATACACTGTCATTTACCTTAGTTACAAAAAAAGTCACTTGAAATGCATAGATTTTTTCCCTGATTTACTGCACCAAAACTTGCATCACTCAGAAACTAACAACCCAACAAACAAAAAAATCCCAGTCTGAGATCACATGTCTCACTTTGGGGTGGGGGGAGAATCCTATCTGCAAATACATGTGTACCAGCTGATCTGGAGTCTTCAACAGCAAGGGTAGTGGGTGTTTTCATACACAGCTATGAATTACACAATTTTTGAAGGCCAAACACACCCCTGAGTATGCCTACGTGGATGCTGAAGCACCAGCTAAGGCAGGCCAGGCATGCCTGCTGCTTGCCCATCCCACTCTCACAACTGCCTCGGGCACCAGGTGATCTGGAGCGTAGAGAGATATGGAGTACAGCACACCCCAGCAGGACTTCCAGCAAGGACGATGGTAAACCTGGGTGCCTCGAGGCCTCTTCCAGAGATTGCATAGCCAGAACCAATGACACAGAAGGATTCTTCTTGTTCTGTGTTCCTAGTTAATTTTTAAGGTCTCTGCAAACTTCCAGTTCACCTTTTAAGGGTCACTGAGTAACTTGTTCTTTAGCCAAGTAAAAATGCTTGTGGTACACTCCTGCATTTTTCTTCTACCCTTGTGAAATATCCTGCAGAGACTAGAATATTTTTTTCTTGGATCAAGATGGATTTTTTTTTTTCTTTTTCTGAAAGCCCATGAGGTGTGTAATCAAAGCTGGCACTGGAGCATCCTAATTACGAAACTCAGCAAGGAACTTTCACACGCATTTTGTGGCCTTCAGATTTCTTGTTCCCAGAATATTCTTGCTGAGAAAGAAGAGATCATGAGAAAAGTTCAGGAGACAGAGCCCAGAATGGCACTAAATAATTTTTCACTTCTGCCTTTAATACCACGATCAAAGGAAGAAAAACTGATCCTGTAACACATCATTCCATTTTTATTTGAGAAAACATCCTGAACTCCTCAGATGGAGAACTGACGTGGGGAGGAGTGGTGGGGTGGGGACAGGACAATGGACATGGAAGGGAGAAGGGCTTCTGAAAAACATGCATCATTATAGAATCAGAGAATGCTATGAAGGGACCTTTAAACGTCATCTAGTTCCACTCTCCCCAGCCACCCCTCCATGGGCAGGGGCTTCTTTCACTAGATCAAGCTGCTCAAAGCCCCATCCAACCCGGCCTTGATCAACTCCAGGGATGAGACATCCACAACTTCTCTGGCCAACTTTTTCCAGTGCCTGACAACTCTCTGAGTAAAAAAGTTTCCTCCTAACATCTAATCTAAATTTACTCTCTTTAATTTAAAACAGTTCCCCCTTGTCCTATCACTACATTCCCTTATAAAATGTCCCTCTCCCCTTTATTGCACCCCCTCTCCAGGTACTGGAAAGCTGCTGTAAGGGCTCCCCGGAGCCTTCCCCAGGCTGAACAACCCAAGCTCTCCCACAGGTGAGGTGTTCCAGCCCCCCGATCATCTTCATGGCCTCCTCTGGAATTACTCCAGCACATCCTTCTCATGTTGGAGGCTCTAGAGGTGGACACAGTACTCCACATGGGATTTTACCAGTATGCAGTGGAGGAGAATCACCTTCCTAAACCTGCTGGCCATGCTTCTTTTGATGAGCCCAGAATACAGCTGGCTTTCTGGGCTGCAAACACACATTGCTGAGTCATGTGGAACTTCTCGTCAACCAACACTTCCAAGTCCTTCTCCTCAGGGATGTTCTCAAATCCATACCTGTGTTTGTGCTTGGGATTGTCCCAACACAGGTGCAGGGTTTGCACTTGGCCTTGATGAACTTCATGAGATTGGCACAGGACTCTTTCAGGCCTGTGCAAAGGACCCTTTTAGTCCCTCTGGATGGCATCCCTTCTCTCAAGCCTATAGATTGCATGTGTCATCACCAACTTGCAGAGGGTGCTCTGATCCCACTCTCCATGTCACTGGCAAAGACAATAAACAGCACCAGTCCCAACACCCAGCCCCGAGGAACGCTGCTTGTCCCTGGTCTCCACTTGGACATCAGAGCCCTGGAAACAGAGCGACAGAAAAATAGCAGGTCTGAAGTGCTATCAGTGCCAGCTGCTTTCTGCTGAGCTGAAGTGACCATTTTCAGATCCTTTCAATCTGTGGTGAAAAGATCATTACCATGCTACTCCCGGGAAGTCAGTCCTCCTGCAAGTAAGCTCCTTTGTTATGAATATGGAACAGATGGAACCAAATCTATCTGCTCCATAGGAACAAAAACACTTACAACCTAGCTCTCTCTATTAAAGACTCTACTTAGCTCCTTTATAGCACTGGCTTTCTGTGCACTGCTGTGAGGTTTTGACTTTATAGAAAAAGGCGCTTCATAAAAGCAATAGTTCTTACTCCTAAACCAAAAGCAGCCTAAGAGCAGTAGAAGATGAATGTAGTGTTTAACCTGCATGGCTCCTTGGAGATATGCAAATATTCAATTACTATTTTTTTAAAGCTATAAAAAGGATTTTTTTCTGAGGAGGAAAACCAGCCATATGTTGCAAAGCTTGTGCATCAATGGCAGTGAAGTACATAGACAGTAACAGGCTACTCACTCCAATAAAAGTTGAATCTAACTATGTTATTGCAAGAAATAACATGGATTCTTTTGGTAGATATGTAACTGCAGATCAAGATGACACTTCTCCAAAGAAAAGTCTTCCAATAATTGATTTTTTTTGGTAGGGGACAAAACGCCCTGAAATTAGATTCCTATAAATACAAAAAAAGATTTAATCATCGATTTATCTCCAAATAATGCACCATTTAGGGCCTATTTGCTAAGACTTTGACAGAAATGACATCAATGTTACAACAATTGACTTTGCAAATTGAAAATATGCACGAACATAGCTGAAACCGGTAAGATTTCACTTCACTTCACTGACTCACTTCACTTACTGACTCTGCTCATTAAGCAAGTACATGCAGAGGATTTGTCACTTCTCTTACCATCACAACAGTAATAAATGTTTATTCCTAGCCACACACACTCTTAGATATTGCTTCTATCAACTTCTTCTAAAAGCCTATACAATGGAAGTCACAGGCCTCCTTCACTCATGGTTTAGTATGTTAATACATTTACCATTTGGCTGTTATTTCAGAATAATTGAAATAAGGATTTCTGTGGTAGAATGCTTTGATTCTGACTAAATCAAGTCTTCAGGCAAATCTGCCCCCTGCCAGTGAAGGCACAGCTTGCCTGAAGTCATAACCTTTGTTGGCGGAAGGGAACTGGCCTTGAAACAGATCATGAAGCAGATGTTTTATGCCAAATCAGAGTCTAGGGATACACAGGCTACTGCAAATAAAACTCTTCTCCTGTCTGTTCAGTCATTTCAGTGCCCTGCAGTGTGGAATATGAAGTTGCCAACAAGCGGCCAGTGTGCTACGCAGCACAGCAGGGAGAGCAAGTGCCACAGACGCACAAAGGGCTGGAAAACTCCTTCATTAGCTGTGCTTTCCAGCCCAAGCCTCAGCAGTGACATGTGGGCCATCCAGAGAAAGGTGATGGCGCTTCTAAAGACAAGTTTACATCAGCTCCAATTATAGAAATTGCTTGGGGGAGAAGGACTTTCATATGGCTGTATCCACAAATCATGGTCATTAGTGACTCACAAAAAAAGTGGGGGTTTCAAATTACTTTTATTTAGGATTTTCTCACTTGAGACACAAGAGCTGATAAATTGCTCATCTACAGGCTCACAAAAAAAAAAAATCCCATCAGCTTAATGTCAGGGTTCTATTGAACAATTTACAACAGAAAACCTATAGGAAATCTCACTGTTAAACGGTGGAGTACCTTCATGCCAGGAGAGAGTACAAGCCCTGCTACCAATCACCTCTGTGGAGGCGGCACTTGAGCAAAAGGCCAACACACACCAGTGCTCCAGCTTCCTCTATTATTGGTCTCTCCATCTAAATGTTTCCATCTGATTAAAGCGTTACCTGTCTAGAGACTCTTACTCTTGAGAGACAGATGGTTAAAACTCTAGTTTTAATACCTTTTTTCTTCTTATACTTTTGAGTCAGTTTCCATTCACATCAACACTAGAATGACTCTTTTATGTGTTTCTAAGCTAAGACCTGCACTTCACGTTAAAACAAAGGACCAGCTAACAACCCAAGACAATCTTAGTCCTCGATTATGGGAGAGCAAAAATGGGGCTCAAGCTGATGATAATATTGTATTTGCACTTAAAACACAAAAACAACACAAAAACCTTGGTAAAAATACAAACATACAATTCAAAAGAACCTACTGACAAGCTTTCAAGATGTTTACGATCCACAATAGAGATCACATTTTCAGAAGAACTCTGTGCTTCTTGTGCAAAGCATTTTAGAAATCAGGCCAACTATTTAGATACCTAAGTGACAGCTAAGTACTTCTAAAATTATGACTCAAATTGGCAATGTTAAACACTTCTGACATATGGCCTGTAATGCAATCTATTTATTTTACCTACTTTGGACTGGAACCAAGGAATAATTGAGTTGAGGACACATATGTGCAATTTATAGAGAAAAAAATTACAGGAATTGTATCTACCCTAGGCTTAGGTGGTGGTTTTTGCTGGTTTAAGGTTTTTCTTCATTTTGCTTGGGTTTATTTTGTTGCTGTAGTTCTCTTTTAACCTAAAGCCTAGACAGAATCCACTTAAATATAATGCACAAAACCCAGTATCATGTTCTCTGACGCTCAGGTCAAGAAATAGTGTGATAATCAAGTAACCTGCATGCACAGTTGTACATTTTTTTTCCCCAGAAGTCCAATTAAAGTGAATAAAAACAGTAATTTTTTAAAATTCAATATACGTACAGAATCTCTGTATTCTTTTCATAGCTGAAGTAAAACTATCAGTGGGAATGTATGCCTATAAATTCCAAAAGCTGTTTCTTCATGAAACAGCTCAAAAAGAAAAAAATTACCACCTTTTAGTTTTTTCTCGTCTCTTCCGTCACAGGAAGTTATTACTTCAGGGTCTGCTTTTTTCAGCCCAAGATACACTTGCTTAAGAGCTAAGGCAATTACAGGGGACTTTCTACTGCTGTTTTATTTGTGTCTCTTTCATTTCTGGTTGTTTTGTTTGGTTGGTTTTAGAATGTACATGTGCTTATAATTATTTCACCTCATATTTGTAAGAATGGAGTGCAAATTATATGTACATATTAGTACACAGAACACCACATGCTGTTCACAAGCTCTCCATGGAAAGGCATACATCTCTGTGAAAATTCAGCTGTATTCACACAAACACTAGAAGTGTAACTTTAATTTACATTTCAAAAATGTTTCTCACAATGTTTCTCATCCACCTAGTCAATACAATTCCAAAAATCTTCCCTTCCTTCTCTGCCCACAACTTAAATACGGCACCAGGTTTTCCAAAAGACTTATGTTTGGTATAAGACTATATTTCACTCAAAATATTCTAGTTCACAGGAATGAAAAATACCTAGGCAGAAATATCTCTTTTCAGCTAGATTAGCATATTAAGAAATAATCTTCTTAGATAGTCCTTTATAAGGGCTTTCCCCAAGCTAACTCTTAATGTACATATTTTCAAATTAATCCGTAATTTGGTTAGAAGCAATGCTATTATTTCTGATAAGAACAGACAGCTGGTGTTTCCACGCAGGGACTGGTTCAAGAGTCCAGGACTGTGCAGCACCCTCAAATCACAGCAGACACTGACCACTACAGGTAACTGCAAAGCTACTGGAAAAATCCCTTTGCCCCTCATTTATGAAGGCAACAACAGCATGGCATGACATGTAGCTGAGAAAACTCCAGGGAAAATGAACATTTTATATCTTGCATCCCAAGGATTTGCATGGCAAAGTTTCTGAGAAGTTGACGTAATTCCTTACAGAAGTTGGAGTGCATTTTGCAGAATATGGCTCCTTCTGCCATTTTCTTCAACAGGAGCGATTTCAGTGAGAATGTCTCTCTCTAATGCACATCCATTACCACATTCCTTGCCAAAAAGGGAAAGGGAACAAAGCACAGAGAGGAAGTAAAGCTAAAGAGAAGACAGACACAGCTCTACCCTGAGAAGAGTCACAAACAGTCTCCTAACTAAACTATGGCTGAATTTATCTTCAATCTTGTTTTCATTTTGGAAAATATAAGCTATGCGTAGTGATAATAGCATGGTTATGCCACATCAAGGACAAGAAAGAACAGCTGATCAGATCACCCCACAAAGGAGAATGATAATCTAGTGAATTATAATATAATGCCCAGGAAACACTTCACTGGCATTTAGTATTACAAACATCTTATCTTTCCATGGAGTTAAAATTATGTATATTTTTAGCTTGTTAAAACTAGCATTTCAATAATCACAACAGCTAAAACCTTTAATACATAAAGGTTATTTTTTATCAGAGAGCTAATCAATATTGCCCAGAGAAGCTGAGTATCTCCAGTGAGGGAGACTCCACAAGGAATCTATCCTGTGCCATGGCTCTGGGATGATCCTGCTTCAGCAGGGAGGTTGGACCAGATGACTACTGTAGTCCCTTCCAATGTTACCCACACTGTGATTCTGTGGTGATATGTGACTGTTTCATATTATTATTTTTTAAGTATATATGTGTGTGTATATATATATGTGTGTGTGCCTGTATAAGAGCATACACACATACTGCTAAATACATCTCAAGTATAAGAAAAAAGGTCAGTCAGTTGAGAAGAAAATATTGTTACAAATATTTTGTCTTTTTGAAAGCACAGAATCTCTAAGACAACACTCACCCTTAGGAAAAAAAGGGCACTAATAGATCCTTCACTAAATAGATTCTCTGCAAGTTTCACACATGCTGATATTAAGCCAGGAACATAACCAGGTTCTCAGACCCACTGTATTCATCAGTTGCCCCATACTTTTGGAGAAAGAGAGGGCACATTAATGCCACGACACAAGATTTCCAAAACCTCCATGGATCAGAATAACCCCTGCAGAAATCTCTTTATGTTTGATGTTGAACAGAAGCCTTCTCTATTATAGTTTCACTATTAGCCATAGGAATTTTCTCAGGGGAATAACACTACCTCTACTGATTTTATCATGCCCTTTTCTTGTGAAATATTTCACTGAAAATAATTGGAACCTAATGATGCTTCAGAGTCTCTACACGAAAGAAAGAAATAATGGGAAGAAATGTTATTTTTGAGACTATCCTTTCTTTTCACAGGATCCTAAGACATCCAATGGGAGCTGTCAAAGCCACCAACCAATTAATTTTCTAATCTCTTTGTAATGAGTTTTTTTCTCCTTCAACCCTTGTTTGTCTCCTTTGTAGCAAACATAAGATTTTTCACTTATGTTTTGATTTCCTTCATTTCATACCATCCTAAAATGCAGAAGTGGAAGCAAAAAGGGAGCTACGCGTAACAGAATAAAATATAGCATGTCTCTCTTTTAATACCTTGGAACATGATAAGCTCAAAAAGTAGTATGCTAGGAAATTGATTTTGTCTGTCCAAAACACGTGAAAGTCTGAAGGTCATGCTGGCAGTCTGCCCTGCATTGCTGTTAAACCCTGCAATATTAATTTTGACCTCTTTCTTATCATTCTAGTAATTTCTCCACACCCTGTACGGAGTTCATGGACTGCTCCTTATAGTGTTCCACAGAACTACTCACAGATGCACAGAATATGAAGTGGTTGCCTGTACTACTTTTCCTGGAGATCTGCATGGGACTCATGAAGCCATCTTAAGGGAAAATAGGCATGATATGGGCAAGGAAAAAATAAAGCATGAAGACAAAATGGAACAAAATGTGCTAAAACAGCAGTCAGAGAGACATTTCACTTCTCCTATTGGAAATTTGGATTTGCCAAAAATTTAAGAAATCTGAGTCTGGTTTGTTTTTTAACCTCATTCTGCTTTGTTGATTAACCTGTTTCTGTTTTTAAAATGAATTACACCATCTTGTGTCTCCACTGTATAATTTTATCAAGGAGGCGACAAATCATGCTGGCAGTGACGGTCCGTGCTGAAGTGGAATGCACAGTAAAATTCAGTTTTCCTCAAATGAATTGCTGAAACCGTTAATCTTTATCTAAATGCCCATAATAACTGTTTTGTTCTCTGTGGCAGTTGGGAGAAAAAAAATGTCTACCAAAAATCATTCTGGCAGCCAAGCTGCTTGTTAATAAAACCTGGAGAAACATTTGTGATTAATATAAATTACTAATTCTTCTTTTAATGCCTAAAAGTGACAGTGACTAATTTACGCAGTTTTGCTTGAGCTGCCACCGACTATTTCAAGTGGGACTGCAAACAAAAAGATGCTCTTGCACTGGTGTATGTTTCTAAGCAAAGCTATCAGAGGTGCAGACACCACAGCTGAGGAACCCTATCGCTTGCAAAAACTTGTAACCACACTGGCTGATTGTTCTGCTCGGCATGGGGGGAAAGCACTGGCAGTGAAACCTACCCAACACTCCCCTAGTATAATCTGGAAGTGGCACATTTTGTACAGATATGGAAGTCAGTTAAAACAAACTGAGGGGGATCTGTTGTTTCTGCTACCCAGTCAGCTGCATTTTTTTAGTGCTACAATGAGAGACTGCTAAACTCCTCCAAATCTAACTTAGAAACTTTGCACTGCAACAAAGCATGTGAGCTTGAATTTGGGCACTTCACAGCACACCACCAAACAGCTGTCAAGGAGATGCTTCCTTCCTCAGAGGCAGTCTTGCACACATCGTTCAAGTGAGAACTAGGTGAGAGAAGTAGCACCGTCAGTGGTGAAAAATAAACAATATCCATATTTTAAGGCTTCAGACAACTGGTTTGATAATTAGTATCTTTGTCTTGTTATAAATGTACTTTAAATGTATTCATTTGAAACTCCAGGAGCATAATAATTTACCTGCTTATACTGAACAGCTAGTAAAATAACTTTAGAAGTCTTTTGAAACACAAGAAAATTTGATAAAAGAGATTGCTCGACAAAAACGTACCCAGATAAGTTGTTCACATATGAACTACACAACACTGTCATCATCATCCTCACCGGAAAATACTTTTATTTCTGAACAAACATATGCTTTGCTTCTGCATCTCTCTCTCAGAAAGAAAAACATTTTCTGCCTTGCTGATGTGTCTGTGGACTTCTGACTATGCCACTCCTCCCTTCTACTTCTTGATGCTGTTGACAGATAGGACCCATAAGGAAATCAGATTCCAAGTCCATGAAGCACCAACAGGAACTGCACACATAACTTCATTCCCATGAGGAAAAACACATTCATGACTTATCTGTGCATCACTAGCTGAAAGCAAAGAGCTCTTATTACCAAGACCTCTTCAAGAGGACAGGCTGCATTCTTTTACAGTCCTGCAGATCTGAAGAAATGCACTACATTTAAGGCAGAGAGCAAGTCCTGCTGCAGGTGCTGCTACAGATCCTGACTTCAGTGCCAACACAGGGCTCTCTGCTGTAGGATAACAGTGATACCTCACACCTGAACAGCTTCTGCAAAACCTCAAAATATTAGAGAGAAGCTGTCCACATGCAGTTACAGGCATTGAGATAAAGGAAAATGACTCAGTATTACCAAAAGAGGATGTGTCAAAAAAAAACACTTAGAAAGAAAGCCAAGCTGATATCTTCACAATATCCTCACCTACAACCCTTAAAACATAATGTATGTTCGTTAAGCTGTTCTGGTTTATTTTGGCCTGAATATATTTTGAATGCCACTAAGACTGAATTGTCAGGGCTCTTCAAATTGATTAATATACTGCCATTCTGATTATCCTTCAAATAATTAAGATCATTTCACCCCCAGAAGATCAGCAACAGCAACGTTATTCCCCATATCCATCATCAGGAGCCTAGTTACTTTTGTGCATAGAGGTATGGCACGAGTGAGATTTTGATACACCTTCAAGCCATTCTTAACTCCCTAAAGCAGTGCTGTATTTAGCTGGCTAGACCACTTGATACTTTAAATATTAAATATCCATGATGTAAAAGGAAAGCCAGGGAGACTTCAGAGGCAGCAAAAATCTAATTTGGCCAATAATGTAGATCTGAGGATGACCTATGGCTTTTCTGAGAGAAAGTGAAAGGCTGAGAGGATTTTTCTATATTTTTTCAGAATAAAGCATTTTTACGTATTTCTGAATACTCTTGTGAAAAAAAAGTCTTATTCTACATGATTTATATTGACTTGCCAATAATCTTGGAGATAGAAGTATTAACAGCATGTGCCATTTTGAGCCCAGAGTCCTGGCGATCTTGTTTGAATAGCACAAATTACCTGGAAATAAGAACATTACTGAGAATTCTGTAACATTTTCCTATTCCACAGCCTCCTCTAATATCACAGGGTTAAGTAGCTTAAAAACAAATTTGCTTCATTTAAATTCAAGTATTTAAGAAAACATGGAGTAGAATGTTGAATATAAACTTATGAAACAAGATTTTCAGCCAATTGCTCAGCATGTGGAGAATTTTTTCATTGAGGGGGTTTGGTTTTGGTCTACTGGTTGCAGGCATGCATATATAATCAAGTTTGTATCATGACACATACAGTATCACCCAAGAAAGTGCTGCCTTGGTGATTTAGTCTGAGGAATAGGGAGGCTTAACATGCTGATGACATGGAGGCAACAAAGTACAACACTGTTATTCCAAATGTCACTGTTATGTTATTTTCATTTCTGTTGGCATCTGCTCCGTGTTACAAAATGCATACCTCCAATACAACAGCTCATTAAACAGGTTTCAGTTTGCTCAGAAATCAAATTAGAACACTGTTACAGAGTTATAAGTCCTCAGATAATTATTAATATTACTCTTCACTACTATGAATTCTTTCATCCAAGGAATCCACGCGCTTCGGCTTATTAATGTCGTAACATTCCAGCGAAGAACCACTGCAAAGAGTCTCACCCACCAACTAAGTGCAGTCACCTCTGAGAAGTTAAATTGTAGCTGTTGAACATCAAAACTGATTTAAAGCAAGGAATGATGAATGGTCCACCAGGATTTAAAGAGCTGTGAGCAATTCATTCAATTGTACTTCCAGCAGAACACTGAAATTTAAACACTTACTTTTAAGAAAATTGCAATGGGATTTTTACAACAATCACAAATGTAAAAGAGTATAGTCACCAGTATGGAACATTTAGTCACAATTTGTCTTAAGGCAGGTGCCTCACATATGGCCTCATCAAATTCCTAATGCTCCCTTAAAGGCCTTTTTCTCTATCTGTAGTTTTAATGCTTGTGCGTTGGTGATCAGGTAACAACGCTTAATACATGCTTTATTTTCCTACAAAATTAACTGGACCTTTGACAAGCAGCTTAGATGAGAGAGAAAAAAAAGACAGAGAAAAGAAAACCCTGCTGCTCATTCCTTCTGTGGTCACTCCATTCTTCTAATGTCCAGAACCAGCACTTCAGTAGAAAGCAACACAAGTCACTGGTCTTCCCAGAGGGGTGAAGACCTTGTAAAATATGCTACAGATAACTTCTAAAGATGCAGAGGGGAGTGTAACCTCCCCTCTTATATATTTCTGTTGCTATCAGGATCTTAACGGCACTTCAATTTTTGAAGCATGTGAATCCAAACCTCCTTCTTTAAACTTGCTTTCTGAAAGACATTCATTCCCTTTGAAAAACTCAGACAATAGAGACCAGCACTTCCATGGGTTCTCTCTTCATTTCCTTGTACGGATTTCTCCCAAGTCCCAAATTATTCAACAGCTTTTAACGTTCCCTTTGAGGACTCTAAGAACACAACCAACGTCAAAATCTATTAGACACTGGTGATTATTTCTGTTTTCTTTTAAGCAGGACTAGCAGTTAATCTTTCTGATGCTTTCTAACAGAAACTGGTCCTTTAATCTACACACTAGGCTAAGCATGAATCCCCTTTAAAGGTCACCTTCCTTGTCTGTTTAATGTTATCACAAAAAATGTTTTTTAAAGTACACATTTATCAAACCCTTTCAATTGCTTTGATTTCATTCAGAACATCTCAAGCGATTCTAGTAAACCAGCTATCAAAGCAGGATTCGTAGTAGAGTGGCATGTCTGATCCCAGTGCTGTCAAAGCAGCATCAGTGTTTATGTTGATCAGGTCTAGATTGAAAGGTTAATGGGGAACCTGGCAATAAACAATGTTTATCCAAAAGAGAAGTGCAATTAACACGCTAAAAATGTTTGTGATTCTCTCAGCATCCTTTAATAATGCTCTTCAGTTAACCTTCATTTTTCAGATTTCGGTGCGAACCAGGATGTCTAAAGAGTTCCAAAAGTGGTCTTCTGACCTCATGTTTTCAAAAAACAATGAGGAAATGTGAGCACCAGCAGCACCTGAATTAACTAACACCTGCTGAATTGAAGACAGGCCACCTTTACTCACTTGATGAAAGACAAACTTTCAAAGCAAAATATATGCTACTTAAGTCAATCATTTTGTTAACTGGAAACAATTTTTAATAAAAGTTTAGCCTACAAGTAAATCAAGTGACTACGCTGTCCCCAGTATTAGCTAAGTATGATATGACAAGACTTACCATCAATTTTCTCTACTAATTTCTCCAGAGCGTACACAACTCTCTAAAGCTAAACTTTGTCCCAAGCCAAATCTTTGATTTTGAGTCACAGTATTTACAGATTCAAGATGGAAAAATATCCAGACCAGGCCCTCTACAACATACAAGTCACTGGTATGAGGTGAAAAAAGCACAAAAAGAGGGTTTTTTTGAAAGATTTTTTCATGCAATTGCTCAGTGAAGAGATGACTGTTTATAGAGAAACCATATATTCTAAGTGCTGGATGATTTAAAAAAAAAAGGAAGCCATTTCTAGACTAACATCAGTTACGTATTTCTGTGCTACCCCAGCAGGGATATGACAACAAAAGCACCGACTGACTTCCTCTAAAAAAAGTAAGTATTCTAAGTAATCTAACCAAACAATTAGCCAAACTGTCTACAGTAACATTCGATTGATTCTAATACTCTTCAGGACGCAGCTGAATAGTCACGCTGTTTTCTTTACATTATCTCCTTTTCCAGCAGGAATTTCCTCAAGTAAGTCAGACTCAAAACCTGAGAAGCAGGGTACTTATGCCCTCAGACAGCACCTCCTACCCGCAGACTTACAGTCAGCAGCAAAAACTGCTGTGCTGACAACACCAACTGGTTCTGATAAAGCAAGAATTCCAGGTTTATAACAGGATGATAAAAAGACAGGGAAGTGTAGTTTCTGAGGGGGCCTCACATTTACCTTTTCTAATAAGACAAAATTACAGTTCACAGTCTTTCTGTTCCTGCTTCTACTACATCAAACTAAACCTCTAGCAAACGTAGAGATCCCTAAATCAAATAACCATCTTACAGTGAGTTGTGCCTGTTCATGCAAAACATTGATATCCGCTGATATTAAGCTGGTGCTCAAGCAAAAGCAATGAGCTCTATGCAGCTGTTTAATATCATTCTTCCTTGAGCACATGAAAAATACCTGTTAAAGTAACTGTTAATCAATTAGAGTGTTAAGATTTCTCAGTAGTTTTCTCCCATATAGTATCATAGGCTATTCACCTGGCCTCTGCAAAGTCACCTTTCTTAATTCTTGCTATATTGAAAGCAATCCTGAAAGAACAATAGCCAAACTGGCAATGTGGTAGCTTCCAAGTTCTTAGTCATGGAAAGCTATTGTCTGTGTGAATTTCCATGAAAGTGAACTGCACTTCCTATGCTAACTGCTGGTTTATATAGGGATATATACAGTTCTTCCCTGTGAGTTAAGACTTCTAAACTCTGCCAGTAATACTTCATTAATAATTAAAAATCTGTAAACAACCAACAGCAGCAGTAAGCAGTGGTATTTTGGTGTCCTCTCCAATCCCCATGCTAGGCCACCTCAAGAAAGCATTCCAGTACAGGTTCTACCATAAACACTTCAGGTGGAACGTAGTGAACAGGCACAGGGCAAGTCAATGATAACAATTTAAAATACGCTTACAGCTTTGAGAAAAAAAGCCCGTAACCCTCCCAAAAATCAACCTGATCACAAAACATGGGATTGCACAGGAGAGCGAAATTGACAGAGAATTGTAACAGAGACTAAAGAAAAATAATAGCACAAACATTCAACTCTGAAACACTCACAAAACGTGGTAGAAGGGAGAAAGAAACTAAGTTTAGTTTAACTGTCATCAGGGACTGCTACTGCGTCAACAAGAGCTCAGCTAGAGGCCTTATTAATACCATAAACTTACTACCTAATTAATAGGCAGAAGTAAGAGGTGGAGGTATTAAAACACTTTTTTCTACTACTGTTTTTTCCTTAAGATTCTTAGAATCAGAGAGGCCTCCAGAGGTGTGCAGATGGTTGCAGAGAGATGCTCCAACTACCCGGCAGCTGTTAGAGAGAAATGACAGCAGGATTCAAACAGTTCCAAAGTTTTTGGAATATGGTTGAGGACAAACTCCAGACATAGAGATGAAACAAACTAACAGAAGAGAGACAGTTTTATATAAGAAATAATGCAAATCACAGGTTTTCCTATAGAAGCAGCAGCTAAGGCCATCAGGATAGAATGTCACTTGAATAAAAACCCTCAGAATCAGAAATTTCAGGAAAATAAGGAAATAGTGCAGAGAAACAGGGATGGATGGAGAACAAACACAAAAAGTCAAGGGAACAGGTAATAGCAGGTTGCTTGGGAATATATTCTATCAGAAAAAGGAGTTCAGGATGGCAGGATGTTATTAAGAAGCATACATACAACTTAAAGTACAACTTAAAAAACGATTTCTTAATTTAATCATAAGTACATGAACATTTTAAAAGTATTATTTATAACCACAATTAAATGCAAATCATAACAGCCCACCATCCTGATGTGGTCACAAGTAACACAATTTCACCAAAGATTTTGGAATCGACAATCAGAAGCTTCATGCAAATAAACAGTGGTAGCAAAGACACAGTGATAATGAGCCCTTCAAGGTGACACAAACAAACAGCATAAGCATTTTGAAACAAAGTAAGAAAGGCACATGCAAGAGATAAAACTAGAAAGAAACAGCAACAAAAAAAAAAGGTTATACAAATAAACCACAGGTAAATCAACAGGATTTTTAAAAGATAAAAGGAGCTCTTTTCTCAAGAAGAATGGAGAAAAATAACACAAGTTATGTTTAGATATATAAAAAGTAAAGACTATTAACTGCTAGCAAAAATCTTCAGAATCTTGTGGAGAACAGGAGAGTAGCAAGAGAACTTGCTGCTGTGAAGAAGAGCAAACCTCCTTGTCTTTCTAGGAAAAGGGTATAAGCATACATATATGATAATATCCACAGTGATCAAATGACTAGATAAAAAACACATATAACATGGATAAGATGATAAAAATACCATAGATTTCCTAAGGATAAATCACTGAGTTCTTTGCTGAAATAATTGGCTTGATGACTCAGAGGAAAGCATATGCTACGACTTAATATTAGTAAAATTTTGCCACTATACCATTGCTTTCAAAAAATGAACAATGTATTCCAGCTTAAATCCACAGAGCAGCTTGGTCTGGAAACTCAGGTCAGGACTCTGCAGTAATCTGTACCCAACTGCTTCTAGCCACATCTTCCTTTTTTTATTTCTACAGCCCTGATGTATATTTGCCAAGGTTGTCACTGATATTTTACTTAGCACATTAATAAAACGAAATCATCTGTAATTAAGTCAAAATAACAGAAATTATATGCTCATTTAAAAATATATAATTATGTAACATCATACATTTTAGGATTTTTCTTCCCTTCCTTGCTTTTGAGTTCATCTCACCTTGTGCAGTACCTCACCCTAACCTCAATACCAAAACTTATTCCTAAGGACATTAGAATCACTGCCATGACACTATTTTGTTTCTGCTTTCTCTATATCTCATTTGCTTCTCTTTCAGTAGTAATAGTATTTTGTTTGTTTTCAGGCTAGCCTACACAAACCTGAGGAGAGCACCTGATAAGAACTAAGTAAAAACAGCGACTTTAAGTCATGATCTATTTTTTACTTTCCCAAGCCCCTCACTGTGCACATCCTAACTAAATAAAAGTTAATTTCTCTGTAAATATTTATAACCTTTCCTTCTTTCAAAAGCAAACTCCACCAGTACTTTTTGATTGCATAACTGTAATGTTGAATTCACGTACTCCATGTAAATTTGACAGACAGGTAAGGTTATTTTTCTTGCATTTTCCTAGAATGAACATGCAAAGAGAAGGGAGATCCAAGTTCATCTGAGCAATACATGAAAGCAATGGCATAACAAAGAAAAGTGGCATTTTCCAAATGAACAGTTAAAACAAAGAGACAGTGATTGTTAACAAATTTCTGCATATTCCAAAAATAATGGAAGCAAGAGAGGCAAGCCACATCCTTAAAAGGTAAACTGTGAAGAATTTTGACAAAGCACCAGACAGTAATTAAGCGAAACAGTCACTTCATATTTCTGTCTTTTCGGACGTCTAGACTACACAACGTATTTTGTAACCCTTGAATAGAACACGCCAGACTGATCCTATTTAGTCCTGCAGAGAGGGCAAAGGTTTCAGATCTGCTGCAGGAAGGAAACCTTTCATGGCAAAGAAGTAATTTCTTTAACATACAGATATAGAAAGGTAACAAGAGTGGTCTCCACAGCCTGAACTAGGAAACAAGGAACAACATTTCACCGTATTGTTTCTTTGGCACAAACTAAGAGAAAAACATTGCAAGATAGACAACTGTGCCCTGAGATCTGCATGTAATTGTTAATTTATTGTACAATGCTCTCCTGAAATTTCTGCAATGTCAACCTTGTTAGTGCCCTCAGCAGAGCAAAGGATGAAGGAAAAAATATTTCAACTACAGAAAAGAAGAAAAAATGTTTTGTGTCACTAAAACATGACTAAAAACTTAATTTCAGCTCAGCGTAGCTAAAATTAATACTTTACATCTCTCTGCTATTTTTTTGCTATCTTGCCTTTCATTAAAAAAAATAATTCCATATGAATGCAGTTGAATATCATAAAGCTTTTCAAATTTTAAACCACTTCAGAAAAATTGTTCTGAAGGAAGCCCTTGACATCTAAATGACTCAGTTAAATTAATATTAGGGATTTCTAAATGAATGTAATATCATTTTTAGTGACATATTGAATTTGAGTACAAATGAGAAAAACCAGGCATAAGCAACCTGGGTGTATTTAAATAATAATGTCTTGAGAGTTCAGTGGATTTTGTATATTCTAGCAATGAAGCTATTAGCTGGACAGGCCAAGCTGAGACTTCCCTTTTTTTTTTTCTTTCACTTTTGCATTTGGTTTTCACATTTATTAAAACTTTTATCCTTTTTTCTTTTTCAAAAATTTAGAAAAACCATTATTTTTTTGAGGCTTGCAGCTACTTATGCTATTCCTGTGCTATTTTATTGCAACCTTGCGATAATAGATTGAATTCCTTAGCTTAACTACGCCTTCTTATTTGACTGATGATGTTCTGGAACTGAATTTTTAAAAACAAACAAACAAACAAAAACAAAGAAATAGAGACCAAACCAAAAACCAATCAAACAAACAAAAAAAAAGAAATAAACAAAAAAACCATCCCACCAAAACTCACCCATTAAAAAAATTCCACTGTTCCAAGGGAGCCTGATATCAGAGTTTTGAATAACACAGAACTCTTGCCAAAGTGACGAAAGTAGGACTGGGCCTACACAATAGAGATTTGTTTATGCTTGAACATTATTTACTTAACTCTGATATCTTTACACTATTTCTCATGATCATATCAAATTCCAGTTTTAAATAACATTAGTTAAAACACTATTTTCAGTATTATTTTTATTATTGTGCTTCAGCACAAGAACAAGGCACAGTTTTTCTGATGACAACGCACCGCTGAGTAAAGGTCTTTCCTTGATGGAAGAAAAATAAATTAATGCAAAACTATCCACTGTTATTTCCCTGTAGATTAAGGAAGGGAAAATAAAAATCTCAATGTTGAAGAAATGAGGCTGAAAAACAGGGATCATACATACTCAGTTTCTCTGGTGAAATGAGCTGGAATGACTGCTTCACAGTAGAAAGACTAGCTACACATATGAAAGCAGTATTTATTGGGATCTACAGTCTGTCTAAAACTTTAAACTCTGTAGCCTAACACTTAAAACAGAAATAAAAAATAAAACTGGAGTAGTCAAAACTTGTTAGGAGCAAAAGCTACAGGTACAAAACAACTTGATGAAATAAGATCTTTGTTGAGAGTATTAAACACATGAGACAGTTGAAATGGTTTGAGCTGCAGAGGAGTCGAGGAATCAGTCTGCTTAACCCACTGGGTCTAAACCTCCTGGTGTTTTCACTTTCTTAGACCCAGATGCTATCTCCTGATCTCCTCTGGGTGCCTGGAGCAGCCGCAATGCAGGGCTCCTCACCTGCCTGCCTCCTGCTGCCAGAGCACTCCCATCACCACGCTGACAGAAACGGCTCATCCATGACAAACTGGGGGCAAAAGGAAGGTAGAAAAAAGGAGCCACTTGGCTACACACTAGGATTATTTATCTTGAGAAATTACAACTTGAAATATCCCTGTACTATTGACATCAGCAGCATGATACCACGTAAGAACTACACAGACCTCACTTTCCTTGGGTGATCAATACTACAGAGACAAGAATATTTCATCTAAGCAAGAAAATCCAGGTATTTCACATGCAAAAGATTAATTACTTTCCCTCGTATTTGGGGACAGCTTCCATCATATCCTTCTTGCCCCTACCTCTCCACCTCAGAGTGCTGAAATAAACGTAATGATGCATTTTGCTTTAAAAGTCAGCTGTGGTTCAGTGAACAGGCTGACATGCTATTTCATGTGAGGAAAGAAGCTATGATTTAATCTCATTTTCACTAGCTGGATTCCTAGCTAATGTTTCTGGGCATAGTTTAAGCTTGTGTTCATTGTACAGACATCTATATTATATACCGTTTGCCCCTCTGCATTTTGTATAGGTGGAAAATTAGCTGGGTTTCTGATTCCTGCTGTGCAACAATGGTAAATCTCTCTGTACTCACAGATGTAGAAATACTCCCGGCCTGGCCTGAATTCAAATCCCAGCGAGAAGGGCGTGAAGAGCTGGAACTTTTCCGAGAACTTCAATGGTCCATTTGGGGAATGCGGTCGATTACACTCCCACCTCTTGAACCCTTTGGAAGTGTGATCACAGGAGCTGTAGCCATCAAAGTTCACCATGTACAGAACATAGCGTTCGGTCTTATCTTCTGGCACTGAGTCTTCATAGTGAGGGCAGAACACATCCAGGTAGTCATTGATGCAGACATCGATGTGGTAGTCACCTCGTTGGAATCTGAAATCACAGGAAGAGTTCAAACATAAGCACAGTTATCTCAGGATGACTTCATTTCACCCCAGCCATGCATATTCACTCTCAAAAATGACCCTTACAATTCACCAGAGCTATCAGGGACTGATTATGCAGGAATATGATCATACAACCTTCTGGATAAAGGTTTTGCTCAATTCTCTTACAAAATGAGTCTGTTGCTAACACCCACCAAGTTAGGCTATCTCTCCCTATGGTTTGAATAATAAACAAAGTGTCTGTCTTATTTGGTTGTGGGGGTTTTTTTTAATTGAAGAAAGAATCAAGAAAAAGCAAAGAAGCCAAAACTGTATCAGCCTTCCCAAATCAGTGTCTATATAAACATCTGCATATGCATACAAATAAATAACTCAAACATATCCTCTTCTCTGAATCAGGCAGTAATCACCCCTGTGCTGAAAGCTGATTTGACTGCAAGTACTTATAGTTACTACAAGAACACAAACAGGTTACTCTTTTTTCATAATTAGCAGCAGTTTGTCAAGATGCAAAGAAAAGTCTGTATTGCTTTTTAAAGAGATTTGAAAAGCAGTGCTTCTCCTTTGCCAAAAGTACACATTGGAGACGTTGCTCTGTTCACATAAAAGGATTCTGGGATACGAATTATCAGCACTCAGCCTAATGTGACAGATCTGAATGAGTGCCAGCTGAGAAATGCAGTGCAAGGCACCAGCCCAGATGCATTTTATTATTGCTGTTATTATTACTGACGACTCCTTAGAGATGTAGGATTCTTGTGTGTTGGGGGTGGGGAGGGTTTCCTTTTTTTCTCCCCTCTATATTTCACTTACATTACTCTTCTAATGCCTACCACAGTGTTGGGAAGAAACTATGGGGACAAATTCACTGCCTTCATGGGAGCTTATACCATGATGGATTTAACAATTCCATAAACCAGGTCTGTGCATCCATTAAACTCCCTGGGGCAGCTAAAGAAACCAACCACTGACCTACTCCACTTCAGGCTGACTGGGCTACTTGTAGCTGCTCTCTTTCACAGCTACAGTTGTCAAGTGTACCACAGAGCAATAAAAAGGCCATGACAGATTTAACTATAATACTTCTTTTTAGCTGAGGGGCATATTTTAAACACCTGATGGGCTTGAAATCTGCCATCTGGATCCTTCTATCTAATTTCAGAGAAAAAGCAATGATCTGCTGGCCCTCCAAGGATAAATTCAGAGCAAACTACACCTTTTCATATCCCCACAATAATTTAACTTCAATGAAATAGCTTTTTAAAGGGGGAAAACTGAATACGCATCAAAGCATGATATATCTGTATAATTTCAGCCAGTATACAGTCTCACAGTTCCACTCTGAAATGTGGGAAAGCCTCTCTGAACCACAGTTTTTCCAGGAAAATTTACATTTATCAAAATCTTCAGTTAAGATATATATATATTATTGTACTCCAGTGCTTTCAAAATCTGTCACCTAAACAGATACTGTCTTAACACATTTGCAAAAAAGTATTGTTTTCAAATTGGTGTCTGTTCTTTGAATCAGTTAACAATATGCAATTTCTTACAGGTAATGAAAAGCAGCCTTTGTAACAGAAAAGTTACAAATAAAAAAAGCCACATTCAGGAAACGATACCTCTACTATTACTTTTTTTTTAATTACAGTTTTAGTAAGTCAAAATTGATATATACACATATATGTGTGTTTGTGTGTGCACACTTTTTTTTAACCATGTAGGTGATAGAGAATTCAGTTTTCTCAGGAGATTCTCAAGGTTACCTCTTTTATCAGCCTGTGACTTCACCATAATGCCCAATTACAGTTTTGTGTCAGAAACTATATGCTTCCAGAACTGTACTTATGTAATATATTCAAGATCAGACTGACCCTCCCTAACATTAGACTTCTACAACACAAATTACCTTATGTGAACCTTTTCCACATTATCCTGAAATCTGTGGAGAGAAATAAGAACTTCTGAGGTTCAATTCATCTGGCCTCTTTAGACCCAAGGTACACTGTAACAAGATGGATCACACTTCCAGAAGCAGCTATTTCTCTCCTTTAACCAAAAGGGGAGCCTTGAGAGACACTTCCCAGACAGTGGGATATAGCTGGGACAGTGTAAATAGCTGAATTTGAAGGGAAGAATCCAGCTGCACAGCCCATGATAATGGAGATGATAAGTATAAAGAGACAGACAACTAAATGTGTGATCACACCTTAATTCCATTTTAGCAATGAAATCAAACTGTAATCTGCACCACGGAGACCGTAAAAAAAAAAAAAAGCTCATCTGACTCCCTTTTGCTGAAGTTTCTTTCTGTATTCCTGTAAAATAAACTAAACCACAATGTAACCACCCTCTTTGACCACTGGTATTTCAGTAGATTCCTTCTTATTTCTCCTTTTCTAATCATTGAAGCAGTTGAGAGTCTTCATTTGTTCCAGCACACCCTTGCCTGTTAAGTGCTGCCTGCAAAGCAGGTTTGAGGATGAAGCATACAACCAAGTCCTTTTAGTCCCAGTGTCTTTTCCTCCCCATTCCCTTGATCTCTCAACAGTTTAATTCCACAACCATCCACCATAGCTACAAAGTGTTTACATTTACATGTCTAAAAACAGAAGGAGATTGTGCATATTTTACATGATCTAAACTGGCCTTCAGCCGATATTGCTATCACAACAGTGAACCTGCTGCTCCAGGGAAAACATGTACCATGGTATTTTATCAAGCAGCTCCGAGTGAAGTCTCTTTACACCGGGTTATTAGCCAACTAAGAATCAGAGAGAAGGTATTTATTTCCTGTCTTGCAATATCGTAAGGAAGTCAGTAATCAAAACCTCAGCAGGTATACTAAAGAGATGCAGAACTAATTTTGTTTCCAAAAGAGGCTACATCTCCAACTTCTCTGTTGGAGAGAATTGAGAGCATTCCCATTTCTCCAGCTACAAGTAGTGTGTTGTATTTACATCCTCAAAAAGGAAAGGTAAAGTCTTCTAATCTGAGCAAAAAAGCAAGGCATGGCCACGAGTAACTCACAAAAAAATTAATCTGCTCAGAGTCCTCAAAGTTATTAAAGGAAACACTTCACAACCACACCTCCACGAATTTTAAACCACATTTGAGAGGAAAACACTTAACATTTTCAGGCTGAAAACCTCTTACTAGTACCGTAATTGCAGGTATAAGAGTGAAACAAAAGTTCCATTTCAAATTAAAGCACTGACCAATGCTTAGCCATCTACATATGTTGAGGAGTTAAACATGTAAAGGAAAGGTGGAATCCATTAACAGACATATTTGCAGAGTTGACAAGAATAGCAAATCTTCTGGCCCTTTTTCCCGTTCCATTCAGAACAGAAAGCTTGCTAGTGATGCTACTGCAGTACTTTCTCTTTTCTCAGTCAGGTCTTCAGCCTGTTCTGGCAGATCCTGAGCCAGACTTCCATGCCTTTCTGGAATCATGTGGTTATCAGGATCTTTATACATATTGCTATGCCAGGAAGAAACAAGTTCTATCCAGATTTTGCAAAGCAGAACAGAACTTTGTGCTGTCGTAGACACCAACCAAAAAGGCTTCTTCAAAAATCTGACAGGATCTACAAACCTTGCAAATAATGTCATCTGTCTCCATGCACTGTAGCTTACACAAAGCAAAACACCGCTATTCTTCAAACATAATTAACCTTTGTTTTTTGTCAGGTGGCATTCAAAGAGTGTCTTGGGAACCTGTGTACTAGCAAAGCCAGCTATTAGGCAGTAGCATTATAAAGCCATGTTGAAGACAGAGACAGATAGTTAAGTAGCTTCCAAACATAAATATTTCCATAACCAACAAACATCAGCTTGCTACACAAAACTTGCACATTGCTTCCAGCACAGACTGTCAGAGAAATATTTCTGTGCTAAAGTGCCACTGATTAAATATCTAGGTATTCAGGATGCAGAGAAAGAACTTCATGGTTATTTAAACCACAGAAATACTAGACTAGCAAAACATTTTTTAAAGTAATTTGTGCCTTCTGTATTCTGTTTATACATTAACAAAAGCCAAAGTACATGGTCTGTGTACATGCTTTTCCTCATAATTTTAAGTTCTGAAGCCTAAGTGGCTCATCTTGAATTTAATAACTTTGCTGGTCACTGAAACAAGTGACGATTTATTTAAATAGATATTTAGAATGCAATAACAATTTTGTTTGGGTTGTCTCTTTCTTCCTTTCTTTCTTGGAATAAACACTATAAAAAATCCAGTTTAAGAACAGCATGAATAACACTCATTGCCCATTTAGATAGATAAAAAATTTCAATAGCTTCTGCTTGTTACTTCCCCTACAAATCCTGTTAGTTATATTCTATTGCCCTTCCGGTAAAACAGACGTACCAGATGCTCTACTTCAAGATAAGTGTACTGGAAAATTTGCCTTTTACTGTGTCAACCTTTCTTTATTTGGAGTCTGTCCTGTCAAATGCATGCAAGCAAGGCTTCACTGTGAACCAGAAAAAACTTCAAATAACTGCTCTGACAATGAATTATGAAATTCTGGTCTTCAGTCAGGTATCAGAACAGAGCAGATGCAAATGGTCCCTATTCTGATGCCAGAAGTCTGCACAGCCTGTTAACACCAATGCTCAAAGGACACTCCAGTGCTGAATGCCTTGCACCAGTCACCTTTTTTCGAATGAGCATCTGAAATGTAAAGCAACATCAAGAAAATTCACTGAACTGATTTATTCTTGAGGTAAACACAAACTACATTCCCCCACAGTTATTCACACCAGCACAGCAAAACGTTACTTGTGCTGTTTCCTAAGGAAAAAAGACTTCTGGGAGCAGCACATGTGCATAACCCTGTGACTGCTGGTCACTCAGCTTCCCCTTTTTTTACTTTCACAGCTACTAATCCATTTTTAAATAAAATTTAATGGAGACTGAGGTTTCAGAGAGAAGTCCGTTCCTACAAGTACCATGAAGAAAGCAGCCAGGTGAGAAGATCCCGCAAGTATCCAAACAAAGACTGAATCTCCACTAAACTGAATGTTATTAGACAACAGAAACATCTTTTACAAATGCTCTAGGCACAGGAAAAGCTTGAACTGGAAAAATACAGAAAGAGGTTGAAAACTAAGTTTTCAACTTTATGTCAACTGGTTATGAAACTGTGCTTAAATTATTACTAACAGAGAGATGAGTGTAAGTAGTTATTTGCATACAAAAAAAATACACAAAACCCCAACATTTTCTGAAAACTGTTAACATCATTTACAAGGACAACATTTTAGTTGCTCTTAGGATGTGATGATGTAGTTATTTACCATTCCACAGCACTGAGCTCGCCCACAGCTTTTGCCTGTGTTTAGGTGGCAAGTGCAGTGCACCAGACCGTTCCAAGCTCTGCTCATATGCTGTGACTGGAACCGTGCAGCACAACTTGTGCCTTGTTATTCTTTTACACACCTCAAGCTCCCTCATCTCAACCAACTTGTAGCTGTTAAATGCGATGGGGGAAATCTTGTGGTTGTTAATTATCTGAGGGGTTGTGGGATTACGTGTACCATTTTACTGCAGATAATTTTAAAGATGCTATTTCTGTGCTGTGGAAAAATAACCTCTTTAATGCTTTTCTGCTCTTTTTACTGGCTTTTGTCACAACATTTCATAAACTCTGTTCCCATAGCTCTGCTGACATCAACAATGACTCTGATGCACAAACAATGAAGCAATCAAATAGCTATTTTAATTTTAGCTCTATTCAAACCAAAAGAAAATTCAACATTTTCCAGATGCTAAGAGAAGTGTGTTTGCTAACAGTAGCAAGCCAGTGACATTTTAGATCTCTAGCAGGATATTGCTACCCTGAGCAAGCAAACAAAAATACACTCTAATATAAAAAAGCAGCCCATGACCTTTCAGTCCTCAGGTTACAGTTTCACAAGTTAAAACAAGTTCAAGACACCATGAAAAAACACTATGTAGGACGCAAAATCAAGGCTGTCATTCAAAAATACAGCATTCAAAAATTATGCCAAGAAAAGACTGCAAGCTAAATACACAATGCAGAAAGAAACTTATTCTCTTGTCATTAAGTCCTCTATTCAATTAGCATTTATTGGAGTAATTAAACACTGGGAAAGGATGCCAAGCTAATTGTTAGATTATGATAATTACACAGCTTTGCTGTGCTACAGCTGATCAAAATAAGATGTGGTCACACACACTCAGCTAAAGCTTCTCTGCAATCATCAGGCTTCCATGGGAAACTTATTACTATAATAAGGCCACTTATTACTAGTTCATTATCAATCAGGCAGAGAAACTTATTATTTGTAACCTTCGTTCTACTCTCCCACCCACTCTGCCGGAACAAGCCTCCCAAAAGGTTGTGCCCAGGTCTCTGCCTTCATCTGGCTCCCTTCCATCATAATTACACAGCTGAGCAGAATCAGGCTCCTGCACTTGAAAGAGTTCATCAGACTTCAAATTACTGTTTCACAACCGGCTGCAAGCGCCTATCACATTTCCTGGAAGAGCCGAGTGATCTCCCTGCATTTCACTTCACAGGCATCTGTGGGAGATCTGCCTTCCCCTTTTACTCCTGCTATGTTTCTCACATCTGGGAGATTTTTCATGTTACTTGAATGGGTCCAAAAGCAAAAATCAGAAAGAGAGCTGTATTAAGATGGATTCCATCAGGAAAAGCATCAGGTTTATGTGGCTTGCCTCCCCACAGAATCTCATGCCTTTACCCCTTTTTACCAGCCAACAGTACAAGACAGACATTGTGCCTTCCTGATTGAAGGGCTGGGGTTTTCTTCTTGTTAAAGAACAGGATTCTCATCAGTTACCATTGTACCTGGTACTTCATACTGCCTATTTAAAGGAGAAAAACAAGTTATTTACTATGGGAACTAGAGCAGGGGAAAAAACATGAAACAAATCAAGTTTGACCTAGCATTCAGGTTTTTACAGAAAAGAAAAACTCATTAAGCACTGAGTACACCTGAAGAGTTATAGAATGTTTGGCCAGAACCGAAGAAATTCACCAAAAAATACTAAATTAATGAAAATTATTTTTATTCTGTGCTGATTAAAAAACTAGATCTTTTGACATGTCAGAAGCACGTAGCTCTGCACCAGCAATTGATCTGGAAACTTCTTAGATAGGGCAGGCCAAGGTTTACAGTACTGGTAAAATAACTGATAAAGCTTCACCTTCTCAAACTTCATTTTTCCCGTACTAGTGAAATTTACAGCTATGCTGCAGGTGACCACTTAAAAAACTTTAAATTATCTTAATTTCTAGAACCAAGAAACTGCCTCAAAGGATAAAAGTCTTTAACCTTCTGGAGGAAAAAAAATATGTTAAAATTTTCACGTTTTTGTTTAACAAAACCTGATTGTTGAAACCTTCCCAATATGCCTTGGCAGAAACAAGTCATTTGCAAAACAAAGAAAGCCTGCATCGAGAAGGCTTCTATTAGAATCATGGAAAAAAAGACTGCAAAACACAGGAGGGAAGGAGTAGTTTTTAATGGGAAAGGGATATGTCCTATTTAAAATGTACAAATTCTTTGACTGACACATCTTGTGTTAATTCCATTAACCTGAGAGACCTGAAAGACCTTTTTTTTCTGGTTCTATTGCGCAACAAAAATTTCAGTTGCATCATAACAGTCAACAGTGACAATGAGTTTAAGGTATAGACACATATTTATTTTTATTATTTAAAGGCTATTTAAGAAATAAATTCTACAAAATGTGTTTACTTCACTTTTGGTTAATAATTTCTCCCTTACAGTCATAACTCTATTTGTTTTTACAGTTGGGTCCTGTATTGACTTTTTATAGCTAGCACTGCAGAAAGATATATGTTGAATGATAATGCAAACATTAAGAAATAGAAACTAATTGCTCTTCCCTGAGTAGGTATGAGGAAGGGAATTAACAAATCAACATTTATTTCTCACCTATAAATCTGAGTACTCCGGAGATTCTCAAGTACTGCAGCACCCTCATCCACTTAACTTCACATCATTCTGCACCTCCTAATCGATGAACTGGACATTTTTCAGGCTGTTTATTAAAACTGTTTCCTCAGACTCTGCAGTTGTAAAATTTCTTCAAAGCTGGCACACATTACTTTCACCTGATCTTTTAGAATTTCTCTTTTGCTGCAACTTGTGAAGCAAAGACCTCGTTGCATCTTGGGGGCAACAACAGTCATGTTGATGATAAGGGTGATAAAGGGATGCAACATGTCACAGCACTGCTCCCAATGAGGTCAAGCTCTCATTTCCCAGCTGTCCCAGCTCTGATAGCTTTGAACCCCCTGGCTAACCACTCCACCTGACTATTTCTTTTCCATTGCTGTGGGCATTTAACTTGCAGAGATGGATAAAGGGAGAAGGGAGGCAGAGGTAAAGGAAAATCTACTATTCTATCAAAGGCATCACTTAGATTTACAGGACAAACTTCTATGTTGAAGCCTAGTAACATTATCTGAAAGGTACCACACCCAACGAGATACTAAAAGAAGCCTGAGATTTGTGTTTGGAGCCTCTAACCACACGTCGAATTAAAAATTTCTGGGTTAAAGCCAGTCTCTCTGTAAAATTGATTTATGGATACAAGCTCATTTCTTGTGTTCACATTAGTACCACTCTGGAGTTCACCAGTACCATTTATCCCATTCTATCTGAGGTGGAATGAGGAAATCTGGTAATTACTGCTCACATCTTTTTAAATCTGGTCATCAATATCCTGCACACATGACTCTACATTTGTCTGCTTTAGACACTAACAACACAGAAGATGTCACCTTCATCTTTTATTCCAAGATTTTGCTTAAAAATACAAAAGCTGCCTCAGCTACCTCTTGTCTATACCAGAAAAACTCCAGTTTGCTGATTCATTAGCCTACATACTTTTCTTAAAAAAGTAAACAAGTTTTATCTGAGTTCTGCTGTACCAACACACACTTTACTATCAGTATCATTTGGGTGAAAATAATCTTTTAACAGTTTAAATTCTGAAAAACCCAAATAAAATTTGTAACAGAAATCCCCCACAGGTAGGAGTACTACTAAAGTATCTGAACTGGACGCTAGCAACATGTGTTGACCATGTGTCTAACCCAGAAGACACAGTCTATCAGCCTTGATGGAATGTGGTTCTGTGAGTGGTATTTGCTAACCCTGCCTGAGGCATGTGCTGACATCTGTTAATGGATATGGAGAACAATGCCCTATCTGCAGAAAGGTCTTGCTTCTCACACTCACAAAATGAAAGAAAAGAACATTTGCCCAACAAGCATGTTGACCTGTACACTGAATAATAGAGATAAACGGCAGTCACTTTCCACAAGGAAGTGTGCGGAGTGCAAGTCAGCTTCACAAATTTGTTTTCTCACTAATGTATTAAAAGCAGAATGATGGTTAATTCATATAAACTGAAATCTCCATCTCTTCCATACTCTCAGGGAATAAAAAACAGCATCAATTTGCACCAGTCAATATATATGGGCAGCATTTGAGGAGAAACATACATTTTGATAGAACTGCTTATCTGTTGTGTATACCTACACTTGCTGTAGTACAGAAATGCTTTTCTCTGACATTCAGTTACAGCTGTTTATTATTAATCTCACAATCTGTCAACAAAATGAATTTTAAAATATTTAGTGATCAAATTAGAATCTGGAGACTCAGACACCCGAATAACTTGTAACCGATAAAATCTCCAGCTTAATTTCCCAATATGCAAAGGTATAAAATTAAACTAATCCTTGAGATGTTTCACAGTACTTTTATGTTTAATAAATTGTGTATATTTTAACAAGCTCTGGTCATAATCCACATCCTTCAGCTGAAGTGAGTGAATCCAGACATAATATAAAGTAGCCTGAGCAAACCATAGAGGAGAAAAAAAAAAACCAAACAAAACATCACAGACCCACAAACTTAAGAAATTCCAGTATGAAACCACAACTTGTTACTAATATGAATAACCTATACATTCAAATGCATTATCAAAAGCAATCTGAACTTATTAATCTAAAAATCAAGTTAGAATAGTTAACGAGTACTTAAATTTATTAGCAGACAATTTGCTATCAGGAAAGTGGGCTTCAATCAATGAACTTATTTCTTGATATATAATTGTCTATTTAAGAGACCCATAGGAAAAGTATATTCTTTCCTGACATGGAAATGGCATTTTAGAGATAGTTCTATGGAAAAATATGGTAATTTAATCTTGTTCCTGTTACCCTTCCAGACTAGTCTCTCTCTTACACTGGGCAAACTAGCAAAAGAACAGGAGTTTCAAATTACAGACTGCAGGAGCACAACTACTATGAATGGTAGAAATTTCTTTTCATTCCTATAATTTCTTCTAAAGACAGCACAAGGACTATAGAATTTTCCATCATATTTACTCTTGATACACACTGTCTCTGAACAATAGGACTTAAAACAATTTTTCACCTTAAGATATTTATCTTTGTATATCATACGAACAAGATAGGTTCTGATCTGAATGAGTTTCTCTGTGTACAAGTATGATCTGAAAAGCTTTGCACTACACAATGGCAACGGGTCTTTAAAAACACCTTAAAAATTACAAAGATTATGATCTGATGGGCAACAATTTTTTTTAAATTGAATAAGACTGACAAATCAATTCAATGCAGACTTTATGTTATTCCTTCCATCCTTTTTCAAATTATGAAGCTCCCATAACATGGTTCCTATTATGGATTTTTGGAATTCTTATTTATTGAAGAGTGACAGAAACAGTTTTTCAATACATGGAAGTAAAGCTTGTATTGATAAAAGATACAAAACCTGCTCATTTACTTTTACTATATACGTGTAAGTTGCTCATATAGGAGAAAATAGAGACAAAAAAATGCACTACTTGCAGATAAATCAGACATTTCAGAAAGGTAAAACTGAAGTTATTTCCTTAATTTCCCTGTTGTGTTTATCTTGAAAGTGTTTCCAAATTGATCTTAAATGAATTCTAATTTTCAACCTGTAGTGAAATTGCTTCATTCACAACTGAATTACGATCTTGTCTGCCTAAAACATAGCAACTATTTCTCAAAGCACAGACACTAAGGTTTAGGATAAGTAGCAGAGAGTATCACAGAAAAATTAAACAAAAAGTTCCTTTCTCTGCCTTCCGTTCTTCTTCCTATTTATTAAAAAGGCACCAGAAGACAGATGCAAAGAAGTGAGTGCACAAGTACGGCAAAAACCATTCCTGTCTCCTGGGCAGCCTTTACATTCTTTCCTAGATGTTAAGAACGAATTACTAAGCATACAAACTATTTCTTCTTTTCATTCTTTCTCTTAAATAGTTGTTCAGCATTTTAAAGAAACAAAACAAACTCTAAAACTCAATATTTAAGTGTTGATAGCTCTAGATTGTTGGGACATAAACACATATTCTGATGCTGAAGAGCACACAGAACTTAGATCAATTGTGTGGGCAAAATCCCAGCTACAGCACATGAGTGTGAAAAGCAAGAGAGCAGTCATCCTGGGCCAGAGCAAACTCCCATCAAGACCAACAAAAACTCTCAACACAGGCCAACAGGAGATATCAAGACTACATTAAGTAACAGCCATACCTCCCCAGTAGAGTCTCACAGTGGCCACCCATTTTTCCACAGTCAGAGATTTTGGCTCCTTGTGCTTAATGAGAGTGATAGGTTTTTCTTCATCAGTTGGTCTTATTATCATTTGAAGATCTGGAAACTATGGTCTGCGAATACTGAGTAGTACAGCTTGATTGTCAGACAGAAAATTTCCTGCTCCTCTGCATTTCTGGGCTTCAGATCTGACAAGTTCTACCAGATATTCAAATTCTACCATGATTTTCATAGCAAAGAAAGTAATCTATAATCTATCATGCTGCATTGCTGAGGAGGGATAAGATTACAAGTGCCTAACTAAATGCAGAAGTCCTCAAATGATTATCAATTGAACATTTTCACCTTTGCTACCTGCAACAGTCAGAGGCAAGAATGAAAATGATTATCAATTGAACATTTTCACCTTTGCTACCTGCAACAGTCAGAGGCAAGAATGAAAATGATTATCAATTGAACATTTTCACCTTTGCTACCTGCAACAGTCAGAGGCAAGAATGAAAATGATTATCAATTGAACATTTTCACCTTTGCTACCTGCAACAGTCAGAGGCAAGAATGCACCTCATCAACCCCTCAGAGACAAGATTCCTTTCTGAAGAGGAATTTACTCACTGGAGAAAATATAAATCTTGATTTCCATTATCCCAGATCATCCAGATCATAATTTTAATCAAGATAAACACCTTATGTAAAAGAATATATTAAAATCTCTGTTTAAATGCATCTCACAGCTCTCCAAAGAGTCTTCCACATTAAAAAATGCCTAGACAAATGAATGCTGTCTAGTTTTCTACTGTCTGCAATATAAGTAGCTAAGGATGGACTGAAACTGAATTCAGACCTCAGGAGTTGTCCTTTTATCTCATAACAAAAATAGTGCAACTGAAAAATCCTGTATCACATTTCAAGACATCTTGGACTTTTACGTTGTGCAGGTTGTCCTGCTTTTAGAATGCACACTTCATAATCCATTTCTTTAGGAACATTCTCCTATTGTTCAAGCTTTCTCTCTAGGGTTGCTGAGAGGTTATCTATGCCCAAAGATGTGTTGCAATAATGTTTACAGTGCAGCAAACATAACCAAACTTGGTTTACACCTGCTTTTTCCTATCACATGGTAAGAAACATCTGTACAGAACCCCACTTCCTTCTCTCAAATGAAAAATCTTCTCCTAAATTATGCCTTCCAAGCTCCCAGGAGCAAAAGGCAATTTAAAGTTTTGGAGTTTATCAAACTTGCAAACAACATGCTGCAGATAGGGGTCATTTGCTTTTTTTCCCCTAACTTTTCTCTTCCTAGATTTAGTTGGGGAGAAAAAAATCTTAATTATTTTATACATTAAATAAGTCAAATTAAATAAAAATTATGTTTTTAAACACAGTAAAAGTAAGTTTTCATGTATTAAGACCCTAACTTAACTATAGTAATGCATCTATCTACGTTAGCTTTTACATCAAAGAAACAAAGCAGTCTGAGCTTTCCAAATCCTTTAAAAAAAGGTTAAATTACAGAAAGAAATAAGCCAACAAAAAAATTACTGCCTTTTGTTAAACTATTATACTGATTTTGATAAGCTGTTGAAACAAGTTGTTTAACTGAGGGGTTTTTCCATTTCATTTCATTTCATTTCGAGTAATTTTGCCTTTGTTTATAAACTAGTTCTGTTAATGATCAAGCATTCTGAGCTTTTTACTACACTTTCCCCCTTACTCACACCTTGGCATTTTTTATATGCCAGATAAACTCTGGCATTTAAATATATGCTAAGAGATCTTTTGATAGATTACAGAACAGTCTGAGTAACAATGCATTCAAATCATAGCTATGACTGATGTAAAAAATATATCCTGACACAGTAGCTCCAAAGTTCCTAAAAGGTTGCAGACATGACTATTAAGGTCCTCTATTCTAATAAGTAGCTCTGTTTAAGACAGCAGTTAAGCTGATGCGTTAGAATTAAGCACATACAAAGCCAAAGGATTTAGGTAAATGTTTAAATACTTTCCTGAAATTAGGCCTAACTATGCAGAAAGTGCTCCACAAAGCACTGAATCTGCATGGACTAAATGTAAAATTATTCATTATTATGCTGATGTCAGAGGAAAACTACCCCAGCCAAAGAAGAATGTGTGAACACAGCATTTTATGATATGAAACATGATAACTAATAACTTCATACTGAGAATCATTTATTACCAATATTATTACAGTAATTCCTCTTATGCCTTTCATTTAATTACTGTATGTCCGGGAAACTGAACTACAGATATCTTAGTGGTCAATATTTGACTCTTAATCCACAGAGGGAAAGGGTTAAAAAGCTCTTACTTTAATGAGTGGGCACCTTTTATAGCACTAAAAAAAAAGTTCTTACTGGGATTAACATTTTAAATATGGTTCTTTGGTCCATTAGAAGGTCATGACATTACCACCACTATCTCCACACTAAGCAAGATAACAAACGACCTGAGACTTTATCAATACACTGTCATTGATCTTACCAGTAATCTGAATGTAGGTGGCAGCACATAATTCCTATGTATTCAAACATTAAAGCTTAATTCACTTCACCCATGTAATTTTCTCACTTTTATGTGCTGAGATGATGCTCTTGATTAAATATCCACACAGCAAAAGACTAAAAACACTCTTGGCTCCACTGGATAGTATCAGTTGTGTATGTGTGTGTTTCATAAAACACAGTCTGTTCAAACGTGTGTGCTGGTAACACATGGGGCATGGAATATCCTCTCTCTCGTTAATGCACTATAAATGAGTAAACCTGTGTTAAGGCTAATTGAAACCTGTTCTACCTTTCAAAATCAATTATTTTAAACTTCTCAACCTGAAACATAGAGATCATTTTCCAGTGTAGCACAAAAGAGAAGATGACTTCTTAATATGTTGGGGTTGATTGACTAAACATGTTTTTCTCATTTCCGTACTCTTAAAATTACATTTTTTTAATCTGCTGACCATTGTTATTTAAGTTCCTCAAAATACATAAAACTCAAGAATCTTCATTCTGTCTAACACTACAAAAAATAGCTTCTGTTTCCAAAATTTTTTTAAATTGCAGTGGTAGCAAGATCACAAAGGTACAAAACAGCCACTTAGCAAGCTGAATTCTTCCATCAACAAGTATAGAAAGATAAATCATCTTCACGTGAGGAAGTACTTTTAAGAACAGATTAAATTTGGTGTAAAACTCCCAGACTGTCTCAAGAAGGAATTCTTATATTCATTAATAATAGAAAGAATCTGTATTCTGAAATTAAAAAAATAACTCACAATCCCTTTTTGTTATTCCATACTAATTTTTATGGTACAGAATTATTAAGAAATTTACATTAAAAGTAATAATTCAATTATCAAGTAGAACACTTGGGCAGATAAACTCCAGCTAAGCAGAACAGCATCAAAGCAGAACAGCATCAGCTGTGTGCAAAAATAATACCAGAAAAGCAGCATTAACGACTGAAGCAGGCTGCAGGTAGAAGAAGCACATTGCCATTTACAAATACAAAAGTTCATCACCCCATGACACCCCCAAGTTGTATATTTGATTACATAGCTGTAATTTAAACAGTCATTTAAACATGACTGTTTAAATATATGTGTTTATGTATGAAAATAAATGTTACTGATAGAAATACAGAATTAGGTGCACATTCACAAATACATGCATGGTATACCAAAATAATGTCTACAATTTCATGTTACGCACTAGGAACTTAAACTCTTTTGAACAACTCATGCCTTCCAGACTGAGAGTAATATAAAAAAGCATGAATACAACCTAGTACTTCAATAGAAGAAAAGAGGGTCTTAATGACAACAGGTGGAGCAAAACAGGTATTACTCAAATACTTGTTGATAGGATTCAAGAGTGCTCAAGGCCATCTGATGCTTAGGGCCACAGGAGAAATCAGCAGAGACGTAACCTAGCTAATTGTCTGCCTTGATTGTGATGGTTCTGATTAGAAGAATAATCAGCTCTCAGCAGCCCTTAGGCAAAAATGCCAACTGAGGACTTTTTTTTTTTCCCTGTCTGATGATGGTGCACTGCAGAATGAATGCCAGATCACATCATTAAACCACTCTTCCAAATATTAAAGGGGTTCCTATATGAACAAAGTCAATAATTCCTGTTGTAATTAGCTTGAACATTCTCCTTCTGTCATGTTGAGACTGCATTCATATAGACTAAAAAATGTTGTCCTCTAGTTTTTCCAGGATATGAAGAACCAGTCACTCTTTATGACTGAAAAAAAAAGCCATACAATTCCAGCAGTCCCTGGACCAGCAAAAGGTTATCTCATGTTTAATTAAATTATGAAGAGTTGGCTGCATATGACACAAAAAATAAATTGAATTCTTTTTTACCATTGTTTTGTCTGATTTTATCTAAATATGTCCATCCATAATAAAACATCCACTTTCCTTTCTCTAATTGACTACATCATCTCTACCATTTTTTTCAGTACATGACTTACATTCCCAGTCACCAGGAAAACTTCAAACCAGACATATTCAAAATAGATTTCATACTGTGTTTTCTCAGTACTGCTCTCTCCTGTATTCTGAGACTTTTAGTTTCTAACTACAAAAATTTCATCCTTCCATTAGTTGCTGCTGTAAAAAAAATGTGAGTTTTCATTTGAATGCGAAGTAATAGGTATTGACAATTACATTCCCAGGCTTGTAATTTTAAGATGCACATTTTGCCACCATTTCTTCACTCTGGTAGATTAGCTGATTTAATAACTTCCAAAACAGTTAAGCATATCACACACAAAGAGCTTAAAAGCAAAGGAACAAAGGAGCTCAAAACAGCTTTTCATAGTGTTCTAGCTATAATACCCACAGAAGGAAAGCCTTAAGAGCAGCTTTCAGTGGTTCAGTTATGCAAGGAGTGCTAGGCACCCCTCCATACAGCTGATGAAAAAGCAGACCAAAACCATGTCTTCAAAACAATTACCTACAACGTGATACCAGCCATTTTGTAAGTGAAAGCTAAGTCTGAAACAACTGATCTTTCACATCCTCCCTTTAAGAATGTCCACATTAATAAAATTAAATACCTCATCGACAACAAGGCATAAATGTCTGAACAGCAAAAAAAATTAAAATCAACAGTCACTAAGTACATTTGACACCTAAAGGTAATTACATGTATGGGAACCCTGACAGGAGCGATTTCTCCTGTGCCAATTCTGAGCTATCTGTCTTCCAGAAAGTTCACCGAAAGAACGTGTCAAGCTGTCTATTAAAAGGACAACCAAAATATGCAATAAACACATCCATATTTTAGCCTCTGACCCTTGAAAGCCGGCACATTTTTTACATTCTTTGTGTCAGGATAAGCAAGAATCAGCTAGCTGTGTGTATCTGCGCCCAGGCCCACTCACACGGCTCACGGGTCTGGTCCGGGGGGAGATGTGCAGAACCTTCACATTTACAGCTGTCAAGTGTGCTGCCGGAAATCATTTAACCAAAGAAGGAATGAGTAAATGTGTGAATGAGCTTACTGCAGGCCTAGCTTATAGAGCCTCTCTGTGTCAGGAGACCATATGTCTTTGCCAAATAGAAATTTTCTTGAAACAGTAACTGTCCCCAGCTCTCAGAATGCTGAGCAAGTACAGAAAGAGAAAACACTTTTTTCCCAACCCCAACTCCCTCCAGTTGTCTCTCCTTAATCTTGTAGTTGGAGCTCAAAGTATTCTAGAAACAGAAACTTTTTCAGATGGCTCAGTGTGAGCTGTTCATTTCACCAAGACTGTTAATGAACTGTAAAACCAACATTTTGGTTCAGTTAACATTGGCATTCCAGCTCCCATAATGTATGACAACACTGACTTACTGAAGCAGAACCTCCAGTTTTTACTCTTCAGTTTCACCTGCATAATTTTATTTTGCTAACAGGACTTTCAGTCCATTTTTAATGCATACATACATACATGCACCTCCTACACCATACCTTGGGGTAAACATATATATATACAAATATATATTTCTCCAAGTACTCGTTTAATATGAAACCCAGTAAGCCACTCCACAATACTTAATCAGAACTAACAGCTAATTAAATCAACTTTTGATTGCATTACTTTTTTCCTCTATTAACCTTGTTGATGCCTGCTGGTTTACATTGATGTGACTGATAGCAGCAGTCAAGGGCATTGTCTATGCTCCTACAAAGCCTGGCCACTGCCAGAAACTGAGCCAGCCTTGCTGAGCCAGATCTTACTCCTCCGTCTATCACTTCCCAGTCTCCACAGAGATTCTGGGGAATCTCTTATGCAAAACTGTTTGTAGCTCTCTCCTCAATTCCAAAAATTGGTCTCTGGGCTAACGGCTTGCCCCCCGCCACAAAAGCAGTGTAGAGTAGTAGGAGTGCACAGCGACACAGCAGAAGAGCCAGCTGCTCTCAGAACTGCCACACAGCCAGGCAAGGTTTGTCTGAACAAGTAGAGCATGAAGTTGCACTACGTTCAAGGTTTGCAGCAGTAGTATATGCACTCAATGTCTTTCAGCTAAAAGATACATCCCAGACCTTTCGGTACCCATTAAGACTGCAGAAAACTTAAACATCCTCTTGGTACAAATAGTAAAAGTCTCAGTGTAAACAAATGTTCCTGTGAGCTTAACCAAACCACTGATGACCCACAAGCAGTCTCATACAAGGGTCAGTGCAGAAGACTTGCTTTACTCATTGACTTATTACAGCTTCAGGAAACAACTTAGGTTTTTGCACTCTAAATCCCCCCTGTCAGTAAGTCTAAGATTTACATCACCAATAAACATTCAGCAGAGTTGATCTGGATTGGGCCAGCTGGGTTACATCCAGTATCTACAGAACTCTCATATTTTTGTTTACAGCCTGCTCTGATGGATTCTGTAGATCAGCATCAAACATACTCATTGACAGTCAGCAGAATAACTGCGTTGAGTTCCATTGCTTCACTGTTCCCAGCTAAGGGCTGTAAGATACTGCATTCTAAACTTAGGATAGAGACAATGGTTCCACACTCTTTCTTCTCTGTTTTGGTCTAAGGCTTTGACAAAACAAGTCTGTTATTTTCCATCCTGACGACACTCTCCAGAGCAGGCCTCGTCTGACTTAAACACAGCTCCCACAGCAGGGAAGTTAAGCGACAGCAGACAGTTTTCCAACTGGGGAAGTGCAAAGAAGCCTTTCCCCACACCTACAAGACTTCCCAGCAGGATCTTGAATGCACAGAGGACTGCACCTCTCAGCCATTTAGTACCTGACTACATACTACTCTGAGTGAGACCCATCAGCTGATGAGCACAAAGCACAGCACAGTGGCGAGGTTGTTACCACAGGGGCTCCCTGTCATCCTCTTTTCTCTCGCGAATTAGCTGATTTCTCCAGACTTTTGGCATAAAGAAAGAGAAGCCCATGAAGGCATTTTTAGATGCTGCAAAAGCAGAATACATTAATAAATACATCAGGTTAGACCCTACTTTGACTATCCACCTTATCTCCTTGTCCATGATGGCTGACAACAAGAAGGCAGGTAGACAGCCTCCATGAGAGAAGACAAGGCATGGAGCAGTAGAGAAGGGACCCAAACAAATGTGGTCCAATGTTGGCCACATAATAAATTTCCTGTGTGCAGTCCTACCTCAGGTTCTCCTTGGTAAAAATAGCAGTATATCACTGCTGTGGGAAAATAACCACTGATGACTGAGCCATTTGGATACTATGAGAACACATAAATATCCAGTTAGGAAGACAAGAGGAGCAGTACATCCAACTTCAGAATTATCTGCTATTCCTACAATTTCAACACTCAGTTTTGTTTTCTGCAGTGCAGTTTGAACAGCTGCACAGGCAGGAGTCTTGCCAACATCCGGAGTAGATTCTGCCACCTGAACTTCACCCAAATCTCTTCATACAGTCAGAAGATATGGAGGCTCTCACATAAGACCATTTCCTTGCTGAAGTAGATACCACAGGAATCAGCTGCAAAGATCTAGCTGTAGTATGTAGAATGAATAAACATATAAACACTATTATAGTGCAAGTGACTTTTGGTTTGGGACAAGGGAAGCATTTAACTCCTATAATTTAATTAACACTTTTTAAATTGTATATTTTCTTTGTATATGTTGAAATTACTTTCATATTTTGAAATTATTTTCCATCAAACCACTCAATGAATTGAACATCTTAATCTGATTTTAGTCCACCTTAATCTGATTTTTAATTATTATTTTCATACAAAGAAAAACAGCAAAAAAGCACAATTCTGTGAAACAGAATTTGATTTTCTTCATCTCTCAATAAATTCTAAATAGACATTTCAGGAGCCAAACATAATAGAAATTAGCTCCTTTCACAAGAGGTAAAAGTCCCTTCATACAAGTGGAGAATGTGGGTGAGAATATAATACGAGAAACAAGAAACTAATGTTTGGGATGCGTATTAGTGTATGAACATAATGCATAAAAGGAACAAAGAGAAGATGGAGCGTAAGACTGTGTTAACAAAGGACTGGAATTTGCTGTCACAGAGATCGGTTTCAGCCAGGCAAGGGCTCAGAGGTCAAAAGGAGTCCAAAGCATCCTCCTCCTCCCTCTTTCTCCACAACTGCTTTTGCACTGTGTTCCACACCAGAAGCCATACCTGGGACGTCCCTCCGCTCTAGCTTCCTTCCTGCTTCGTGGCTAGGGACCCCTCCAGAGGGCAGTAGCCCTCTCTTCCATGTCTCTCTTCCATTCCCTCCACACCCCTGGCTGTGTCTGGGGTCCAGCCGGCAGAACAGCGCTGCTTGGTGGGCACAATGAATGACAGGGGAATCCTTGTGGCTTCCCTGCAGACTTTATCAGGTCTCAAGGACGCACTTGCCAAATGCATGTCACCAGGGATATGCAGCACTTGGCAGTTCTGTCTAGAAACCTGGCTGAAAGACTTTCTTTCCCCTTTAACCTATTTTATTACTATTACTTTATTTTGTTTTTAGTAACTGCATAATGTTTTGTTTAGGCACTTTACAGCCCTGCTGCCACACCATAAAGTCTCAAGTGTGCACAGTGATGAAATGCCTCAGGGAGCTGGTTTGCAGAACGTGAGGTAACATTGGCTTTGTAATTTAATTCCCAATGCATTTAGCACATTTGAGAATTAGAAATAAAATCAAAGTTTCAGAGAGCAAGTTCTATCAGGCAGTGAGGGGAAAAGAAAAAATTTTGTCTTTTTAGTAACAGCAAAGCCCACGCCAGAGAAAAGTATCATAGAGGTGAGTAACAACTGGCAGTGGAGGAATATACTGGAATTTGCCTCAGTGGATACATTTATAGCATCAGCTGCCAAAGGTCAGTGAGTGCACCTGTGTACTTTACAAGGAAAGCAAATGTGACAAGGCAGAGAGGAACAATAACCCCTGCCTCCAACAGCACTCACATAACTGCAGAAGTCATTCTGACATCCTTCTTTGATTGATTTCATATCCTGACCTTTCAGGTTGCCACCTCCCAACTTATGAAAAAATGTTCCACAGACAATTCAGAAAACAGAGCTGGACATTAACAGTATGAAATTATCACAGAGCATGCATTCCCCAATTCCTAAACACATGTAACACACCAACAAGTGAAACCTTCTACATTTCTTTTTCTCTGTATTTACTAGGCTTCAACAACATACTGCTCCTTCATTCACGCTATAAACTGCATCTCAGCAACACAAGAAATACACTAGCCTGGGCTCTGGTAAGACAAGCCTGCCAAGTCAATGCCTTTGAACAGAATTGCATCCAATAAGCAGTTACAGCTAGGCATGGCCCTTTTCTGCCAATCAGACAAGATAGGGACCTTTCCATACCCTCATTTAACTTTTTGCCTCTTACAAGATAAAAGGAGTGATTTATAAAGAACTCAAGAGTGTATCTGCTTTTTGACTTAGCATCTGCTTTTGTACATATTGATGAGACAAAGAAAAACCTGGAAGTGGATGAAAGAAGGGCCCACTGTCACAACAGAGGTTGTGGATTCCATCCATTTTTTGCCTTGCCTTCTACTACTGCCAGCTGACTATTTTTCTTTGTAAGAGTGTGCAAACTATCCCTACGTGCAAAATGGATACAACACAAATAGATTTGGTAACATCACACAGCTATGTTGTATGAATAATGAGGTTCAGTTGCAGCCTGTCACACAGAAAGCATCTCAGCGTAACTGATTTTTTGAAAAGTCGACTGAGTAACATATAATTCAGCAAAGAAAAAATACAAAAGAGAACATCCACACTTGATATAACATTCCCTTGCATTTTTAATAAATTATTTGCTGGAGAAAACAGTAATTGAAGGTACATTGAATCATATTCCCCTTACAATTAATTCTGATAACTTCAAATGAAAAACTGGGAGCATCTTGCCCACGTAATCTTTATTACCAGCTAAGTCCAAGTTCTTCTGAAAAGAGATTGTTCATTGGTACAGAACACTCCAGAAAAAGCAGCATTTCCATCTGAATATCTTTGATTTTTAAATTTCTAGTTATCCAAATCCTCCACAGCAATTTCTAAACTCAGACAAGTCATTACTCAAAGTGAAAATTGTAAGCAATATTGTATTTTTCTGAACAATTTGGAGGCTGTGCACAATGAACACCAAGTTCTTCTCAGTCAGGAAAGTAGTCCTTATGCATAGTCATAGGTAGTATTTTCCTCTGACTAACCAGTCAAGCTGTTCAGTAGAACTGGGTGACTGCTGTAACCCTTGAATCACCTAAGGTAAGAGGCAAGCAAATACTAGGGGTAATAGAAAAGCTTTGGTAACGTACCACAGGATATTTTACTTCAATATATTCACTTGGGTTCAAAAAGTCCCACTAGCTATCCAATACCACAGCTTTGTCAGCCTTACGCAGGCTCCAGTATATCAATCCATCAGGTCTTAGACATATTAGATAAACTTGAAGGCAGGACAAGTGTCTTTTTTTATCTTTTAGCCCCTTGGTAGTTCCTGGTTTTAAGTACTGCCTAGCCTTTCTCCCTCTCCACTCCAGAAGAAAATCCCCAACCCAGTGGGGTGATGATGGCCCTGGGTAGCACAGCTCCTTACCAGCCTCCCTCCCCTGTAGCCCAGCACAGATGTCTCGCTGCCAGCTCACATACTGCCCTGATTGTGACCCACCCAGCTTCAACACCAGGACACCCACCTCCCGCTTCACCTCCTGCACCCGTCAGAGCCTCCCAGAGAGATGGGGACATCCCAGGACCATGCCAGCTGCTTCTGGTCATGCCTGCATCTGGGCAATCCAGCATCAGCCCCTAGCTCATCATACATCTGGAAAGTGTAGTAAAGTGACAATGGAATCCAGGCTGCCTCCTTAGGCAGAACACAACAGTAACAATCAGTTTAAAGCACAACAGACATTAGACAAGTACAGAAGCAAGCTGATTAACTGATTTAATAAAGCTGATTTGTAAAAAAGTCAATTGTCTAATACAGGCAATACCTTTAAATAATCTTCTAACTTATTCAATGGCTCCTGCAATATTGTATTGTGAAAAGTTAAGCTGAGTTCTGAATTTCTCACTAAATATTTAGACACTCGAAAAAAGGCTTGAAATGAAGAAGGAACTTTCTGCTTCAGGATACACAAATTCCAGTGTGTCCTACATACTGTAACTTCCTGATCAATTTTTTCCTGCAATTATTTCCTTCTCAAAACTTTCTTTCTTAGATTTGTCTTGATATGCCTGCGATATATCAGGTGATCAATGAAACTACAGTAATTGTACTTCATGCTGAAGATCTTAACAGCATGCAGTTATTTGACAAGACAAAGACACAAGCATTTTAGATGCACTTAAGAAGCTTTTGGCTGAAGCACCAAATCTTGCATGGAAGAATGTAGCAAATAAACAGAAAACAAAACATCTGCTCTACTGATGAGTTGGTGTTAGTAACTGTAAATTCAGTTGCAAACATTGTTCCAAGTATGCCACCCACAGTGCTGCATAAGGAACAATATAATACAGAAGGTCTGAACCTGTTTCCATTAATATCGCTGGGAATTTTATCACTATCTTAAACAAGATTTCACAGAACCTCTTGCTTCTTGGCTACAGATTAAGAAATTTTTTTTTTTTTTTTTAAATCAGCAGCTGGGTAGCTAGTTGTGGTTTTTCTGATGAGTCACACATGTGCTTTTAGAGGTCTCTTTTGTTTCAGGTTTAGAGTAGCCCCTGGCCACCTTCCAAACAGAAAAAGTTCTGTTTACAACGCAGAAAACTTCTGTTGTTCACTAGGACAGCTTCAAGAAAAGGAAAACAGAAAACTGACATAACCTAAGAAGTTCATTCAAAACAGCTCAGCACTAACACTGTGTCTGAAAAAGAACCCGGTTTTCTTAAACAAATACAAGGAAGTATTAACAATGAATTGCTTCCCTTAAGGAGTGATCTCCTTTCTGTATGCTTGAGACTTACTGTTGCTTTTAACTGTATGACCTTTCTCTTAACAATCCCAAAAGCCTCTTCCCAGCCAAAAATTTCAGAAATGGACCAAATACCTCTTAAATCACTATGCAGCAAGGAAATAGATTAAGCTAAAAATATGTTTTTTAAAAAAGCATTGAGAAGTAAAATCACTAGGGCTTAACACTGCAGACAGTGTAAGAATGTAATATTGATATAAAATTGAACTGTAACCAATGGAATGACTAGATCTAGAGAATAGGGCTGAGAAAACTCCTGCCAGAATTGATCTATGAATGATATAGCTGGATAGGTTTCCCCACATAACAGCTGAATAATATGCTTTACATACTTTATAGAAATCCACAAACATCTCCACATCCCATTTTCTCTTTCTTTTTGAGGAAGGGGGTGGGGAGCAACATGGAGAGGAAAAGGGACTGAGAGAATTTAATATGGAAATGCTACAGTTGTGCATGACTCACGATCTGTTTCAAAGGTATAAAGATGCAGTTACTAAGCTATATATCTGGGAATGAAGTGTTTATCTGGCAAACCTCTTCTAAGCACAGCAGTAATTTTCTTATGCAGGGTTCACTTTCAGTAAAGCTCCAAGCAGGAAGGGGTTTAAGTGTAAAGGAAAGTTACTCAAAGCAATACATAAAATTTAAAGAGCACTGAAGAACGTTAAGTATGAAAAGCTTTTAAGATACAGTAGAAGCAATTACTTGCTGATACAGCATCAGGAAGAAATTTATTACACGCATTTTCACTGAGAGACAAATAAGATGCGCTCTTGCTCTGGAGCAAGTTACCACAAAGTATTTTGGCCCTGGTTTTGCCAATAAAATGCTGCACCTTTCCATTCCCTGCTTGGCTAACTTTTCACTTCTTGACTGAGATAATGGAGTGATACAATTCACGCATCCACCACACTCAAAACTGTCCTAAATTTGGAAAGGAGAGTTGCTGCAGGTTGCATCTCCTCAACCAAATCGAAACAGAATTCAGCTGAAATAAACTTCCTCCAATATCTCAATTATTATTTTCTTCAACAGAACCTGTGATTAAATAAAATACTGTACATGGCAGGTAGCTGTCTCATACACAAAAGTAATGTAAACCAAAGTGATAAACATCTAGAGAACAGCTCACTGCTTCTTATTCCACACCCTTTTAAGGGAAGGGTGCCATTTCATGGCCCCCCGTGTCCCCCTAACTGAGGGATGGTATCTGTGAAACTCTTTTGTTTTGTTTTTATTGTCAATTCATGGAGCCGCCAGCAAAACAGCACTGAAAGGTCTATACCCGCGACCCAAACAGAACAACCCATGTATTCATCGATGACCATTTTATAATATCCATTTTTGCTTTTTCCCAAGACAAGCAGGTGACAACATGTGTCCTGCCCTAAGCACCGGAATATTGTTGAGGCTGTGGAATATACAGCTCCTTTTTTGCTTGCATTCCTTCTGTAGTTTAGCATAGTCTTACCCTGGCTTAAGAAATACTCAGAAATGAAGGGGCATTTCTCTCTATCCCGCTTTCTATTCCCTTGAAATCTTCTTCAGCTTCTTTATTCTCTTTAAAAAGAGAGAATGAAATGCAACAGATTTAAGATTCTCTTACGATAGTTATTTAAAACAGAAAACAAAACCTCAGGCAAAGAAAAATCACTGATGTATTCTTTCTGCAAACATGGCTTACCGTGTTGGCCAAGCCACTGTTCTCATGTCACAGTAACTTTAGACAAAATTCAGACCACTCCAGTTGAAAGCATACGAAGCAGATAATCAAAATACTTATTCGACTTTGCTCCTAAGTAAATTCATCACAAGTTCAGAAAAAATGCACTGAACACTTAATCATGTAGAGTTCCCATCAATTTTTATTCCTGTTTTTCTAAGGGGACTTCCACTTAATGAAATTATTTTGTCCAAACACATCAGCCTCATAACTTGGGGACAGCAAAGAATGTAGAGAAAAAGCAGAGCAAGGTCATGGCAAAACAGTCCTCCCAGATTCCAGAGAAGGGAATGTATAGCCATGCTCTTTACACTCCCTACCTCCTACACAGTATGCAGGACAAAGTCTCACAAACCACATCACGTATCTTGTGACTACAATAACAGTTACAAAATTGTAACTGGGGCCCAGAAAAATAAGTGGAAAACGAGTGAATGAGCAACTACATGTATATGCACACATGCTATAGTAGGGAATCTCAGACTCACACAGTTGTTAAAGAGTCCATAAATATCTAGTGAGGGGCTTCAAACAAGCCTAAGCACAGTCAAAGCAAAACTGAACAAGCCACTTAGATTTGTTCATGCAAATATGGAAAGCTGAAATGTGCTTGCACTGATACTTACTTTTGAACATATCTTAGCAGGGATTTAAGGCTCTTTTTTGCCCATTAGGATATGTTGCACTAATACGCACACACAGGCACACAAGTGCATATTCTTCTAGGGCTTTCTGTGACAATCACCTGCACAATCGTGAAGCGAGCACAAATTATAATTTGCATGGATGTTAGAAGAGAGTGTTTCTGCAGATGCAACAGTACAGCACAAATCATAAAAAAATTAGGAGAAAAATAAATGAATGCATGTTTTATAGGTACGGATTTTTTTTTCCAGACTACAGAGTAGTAAAGCACTTAGTAAAAGACTAAAGCTAGAAAAATTTATGGTGCCTGCTACTTAAATTCTCATTTCATCTCTCACATGGTTAGCATCTACTTCTCAGCTTTTCATGCAAGTATTTTGTAAGAAGCAGATTTGCTAGGTTGTTAATATGGGATTATTTGCCTTGTCTGGCTTCTCAACAAGGAGGATGTGTTTCACTATTTCACTTCTGGTCTCTGCAGAACTGCAGTTGTGTTTGCCTTGAAACAAAAAACTAAGATGCATATCAGGTGCACAGCTAGCATAGATTAGATGGAACAAATATATCTACGTAAAATCTGTCTCGAGTGATATTTAAAGAAACATTAAAACACAGATGTTTATTTATTTAAGTAGAAGAACTCTTGAAAATGTTTTTCTCCCAAAGCCTGAAAGTTGAAAACCAGTTAATCACCAAATAAAATGGGATTATAATGAAGATTTAAACAGGCAAGACATATATGATTAAAAAAAAAAAAAAAAAGAAAAAAGATTTCATTTTAAATGATCTTCGGTAGGCAGAAAAGGAAAAAATTGCTTTTAATGACAGTGGTTTTAACATGTACTTCATGTACTCTCAAGAAAAAGATGGGAGATGTTTATGAGAAAACAAACTAATGGCTGTATTATAAGGAGAACAGAAGAAAATTAATTCTATAGTTTCTCACTTGTCAGCAAATTACTTTGTAAGATATCAGTTCATGCTAGAAGTGATCCTTTCACAGACATTCCAGAATCATAATCATGCCAATCAACATTATTTAGAGGAGTGGGCTCACGTTCCAAAGGTGTTTTTGAAATACTCCAGTATTCAACTATCACACTCCTACGTTACAAGCAGTTCCCTGGGGTCCTACAAAAAACTCCCTCCTCCTCCTCCTTCCTTTTGCACACATATGTATTTTGTTTTTTGGAACAAACTTTGAATTAGCAGCTCTGACAGATCTACGAATGGAAATAATATGCCAAAATCCAAGATTAACCATTTGTACTCTAACAAAAGAGACTACAGATGCAGTGTGTTTTAGTGATTTAGTGGAAATGGACCTAAAGCAAATTGTTGAAATAAGTCTAAATACTAGTATGAACAGTATTACAGAGTATTGGCTCTAGACAGCCAGAGGACAAAACCTTTTTTTTAAAATGATGTTAATATCCTCACAATATAATGTCTGCTAATCTCCAATTAACAATGGAAGGAAGTGAATAGAAGCAAGAAAGACAGGGATGGTTTACCCTTCTCTGTTTTTCTCTCTCTTGTTCTGCCCTGTCCGGGAAAGCTCTGTTCCTTTTGCAGTCTCCCCATTTCAGAAGTAATGGGAGAACCTCCTAGTGAAGGAATTAAGAAGCCACACAGCAGAAGGGCATTTCCTTCAGGGAACCTCTCAATCCAATAAATAAGGCATCTTGAAAATGAGGGGGAAGGAAAGGGTTTTTCCAGTCGAGAAATTTCCTGTCTTTCTTTTCACTTACCTTTTCAGCCTTTCTGTGGCTCTCTGTCTTGCTAGACAGAAAGACTCAAACTATATTTTTGATAAATTTTCTTTTGAAATAGTGAATAGAAGAGGGAAACACTTGCATGTTGTTGTCACACATTTGTACTTGGTACTAGTTTGGCACAAAACGTCCACTTTAGTTGGTGCAAACAACAACAATGCACCATCCACAGAATGGCACAAAACCCATGAGGAATATGCTGCTCCACTGTCATCTTCATGAACATTCTCTCTACTCCATATAGGATGTGTTAAATGTGTGTAGCTTTGCATACAATAAACAATTTTGTCAGTGCAATTTAGTCTCTAAAAGAAGTTTGACTAACCAAAATACCATAAAAATTGATTTGAAGGAGAAAAAAGTGTATAGCTAAATTATACCTTCCCAGAAAAAGATATGTCATATGTAGTCTTTTCTTATTCAGTGATTCCAAATGCTATTTCAATGTAAGAACGTTCTCTACTGATGAAATATGAAGAGGTGATGATTTCCTCAAATTAGGAGGACATTAACAATTAAGTGTTAATGTGAACATTGTTACATTAAGGCAATTATAACTGTATTCCATGAAGAGCAATAGGAAATAATTACTCTTATTCTCAAGTGATAGATCTAAGAGAATGAGATTCCCAATCTTAAATTCATTAGACGGGCAGTTCTCATTTCCAAGTCTTTCAAAGAAAGAATCAGTCTTTCTTTATTGGAAAGGTATCTCGTATCTTTCATTACTGAAGTGTGTATGCACCTTCACTTCGGTTTGATAATATCAAGCAGTGAGCTGAAGACATTTTCAGGATATCCAGCCATCTCCAGATGCAATATCCTCCTCATCAATACTGTTCACCTCTTCCAGGTGCCTCTAAATGCAAAGTTCACCCAGAAACAAGGAACAGGCATGCACAAGAAATTCTCCACGTGTATGCAAATACTCTCCAATTGATGGTTCTCTGACTCAGTATGGGGAAGAATCTTACCTGAGAAAAGGTGCATGACACATTCACCACTTAAAATCTGCAGTACAAATAAGTTGGTCCATAGTAACTTGCATGTTAATGTCTGGCTGCCAGTGATCTTTTCAATCTAAATCTTCCAAGAAAAAAAGAATGTCACAGTCCTTTCTGTGGGATAATGAAGCTTTGATAAATTTCTGGGGGGAGAGAAGGGGCAGAAAATTTTACAATCTTATTTCTGACTTTAAACAGCAAAGCAAGCCTAAGTGCATTTTTGGTGCAAAGCAAAACAACATAGAAAAAAAAATGAAATCAGGCATAATGGCATCATCAGTGCCTCTAACCACCAGACAGATACCAAAACCCTTCCATGCTCATAAGCCTGCATTCTTTGCTGACTTTTATATGCTATCACTCCACACTCTCCATATTAAACACAGAGGTACTGGTTGGCTGTAATAATTAGGAAAGCTTGCCAAGAAGATGTTAGCACAAGGAATGCGTCAGGTGACACAACAGTGCCTCCAAGGACCCTGGGACCTGTCAACCTCTGTAACTATATCCTCCTGGCCTGTCACAGTAGAGTTAATTAGAAACATCTGTAGTATAGAGATCAAGCAGAGGCAGTGGCGGCAGCTTATTTGCACAAGAAAGGTACAACTCACGTGGGAGGTAAAGAACGTGGAATCACAAACAGATACAGATCAGTTACATGAACCTGATCGGTTATCTGAGATATATGCACTTCTGAAACAAAACTACCCAGGTAATGCAAATGCAAGACTGATGAAAAGCCTTAACAGTAACATTGGCAAACTGATTTACTGGAATCTAAAGAGTGAGAACAAGTCTCCACTGACATGGAAAGTGCCATTTATCTGTTCAGCCATTATGTGTCTGCTCCACAAGTTCCTCTGAAAAACAAGCTATGTTGCCTTCACCTTGTATTTTTTCCAAGGACCTTATGAAAAGCTAAAAACAGCAATTTGCTTAATCACAGTTCATGTTGCACTTTGTGGCATGCAAGTTCTTTTAACTATGAATTCCCTCCTCCTCCTCCCAAAATGAGATATACTTTGGAAAAATTCTGTTAGAGGTGAAACGACAATTTTTGGTTTTCCTATGCCCAAAGCACAGATCTTGCAGTCTATCTATGATAATGCATACATTAATGTACTACTATAATTGCACATTACATACCAAACAAATGGTAAAATAAATCTCTGGCTGGAAGAGAACTTGGCAGAATTGTGCATATGCAGAAATACAGCTCAGAGAACTTTGCATTCCTACAACTCTGTCCTCCTACTTTCCCTTTAGAAACCAAGAGCTTTCAATAAATTAGTACAGGATAACTGCAGACTTTTAGGCTGATTCCTCCTCTTTTCAACCACAGTGTCTCCATGCCTAGGCACATCTAAACTTGTCAGAGACAACAAACAAAATGGGCAAAATAAATCAATATTGTTTAATCTACAGGACACAGGACTAAAGAAAAAGTGGATGCAAAGTCCTCAATATGTGCATGAAGAAATGCATAAGCAAACCATATGACCAAAATACAAATCTGTAAACAGTTTTTCCAGGTATATTCTGAGGCTCTAGCGCTCTATTTTTAATTCGATATGCTGCTGGCCCTTGGGCTTGCAGTTGTTTATGTGATTGTCACCCCAGAACACCTCAGCCCTCACAAACTGCCTGTTACGATGGGAGGGGTGGCATATGGAAACACTTTCCCATGAACCAGCAGCTCCACACTCCGGGCATCAGGCAGATCTCAGGGGCTGCCTAACGAAGTAAGAAAAGGGTCCCCTGAGCATGGGCACCTTATGCCAACTCCACTGCTGCACCAGGGCTGGCAGCAAGGTGTGACAGCCAGCTTTGCACAGCAACACCTCAAGTCCTCAAAGCTGCAATTTGTTACAAATACTAATTTCCCTGAGAAATTTTGTGAAGACAATCACCCGCAAACTACCAGAGAAATGCCTTTTTGCTGACTATAGTCTTCCTCACTCCCTCTTGTGAAGAGCAGTCCTACTTTGGAGAGTCTTCTGTTTTAAAGCTAATGAAGTTCCAGGTCTTCTTAAGTCCCTTTGTACTTGCTCTTCCAACTGCTCTTTTTTTTTCTTTCAACCCCAATTTCTTGTGTTCAACTACTCAGATGTTCAGGAGGTTTGTAGTACCACATTGCCAAGGAACAATTTATAGTCATAGTACGTAAACAACTAATTACTGGATTTTGACAAGCATATGCTTAAAAAAAAAACCAACAAAAAACTAGGGGTTTTTTGTTTATTTTATTTTAATAAAAGAAAAGCTCTCTACACTTAAGAGCAATATACAGAGCTGCATGAAGTAACAGCTGGAAGTAACCACGTTAGTATTTGGTAAAGCTGGGGAGCTAATAACTCAGGACTGAAAAGGTTTACCTGCTTTGGTTACTGATAAGTCCAAGTGTGAATGTTACTCAATTCTGTAGCACAGCCTGCAGCAACACAAGACTGCAGAGTGGCTGAACAGAATGCAAAGATTATGACTTTCAGTCTTTCATTTTCATCCAAAAAAAACGGCATCAGCAGTTTTCTATGGGTAGTTTATTCAAACTTGGGAGTGTGTGGCCCTAAAATTCCTGGCAGGATGTCAAAAAGGGCCTTAGTAATCAGACATTTTTAAAAATTCTATTACAGGCAAGGTACATAGTGGAAGGAATCCAGTCGCCTGTGCTGAAATGGCATAGTGCTTTCTTTTTCCAGATCATTTTTGCTGATCTGAAATGTCTGTAGCATACACCACTGCAGAAAGACTTAAACCAGCAAGGATACCAGTGTGTGACTTAGGAGGGTATCTAAACAAGACACTTGCTGATGCATAGGCTACTTTAAGCAAAGATATGCAAAAGCAGCAACAGATTTTTAAGAGGTTTGTTGTTTGGCAGTTTTGTTTCTGTTTGGAATTTCTGGGGGGGAGGGCTAGGGGGGTTCCTTTTGGCAAAAAACATGTTCCCTATGGAAGGAAAATATATTTTCTTTCACACCACCAGAGACTGCTGCATGTTTCAACTGCTTTCAAAACCCATATCAGTGCAGTTATTTAAAAAAAGAACTACTGTTAACGTGTTTCTTCTCTAACAGTAATTAGAAAATAGACATATATAACATTTTCAAATATGCAGTACAGGATGCATTCCTGACCAAAAGAGGAATTAAAATTTTGTCAGGTGTTCAATTACAGAAATTTCTAATTACAAAAAAAATTATCTAGATGTAGCCATGCTCCTAAGCATTTCCAAATCCATTCTCTTTGTGTCAAGTTACAGCCATGTCCACACAGTGTAGGCTGAGCTCCCCATGGCTTCCTAACTCAGTTTAACAAGCCATCAATTAAAGGCAGATATTTAGAGGAAGCAAAAGTGATTGGTTGCAGAGGGATTTCTGGACATTTTAACTGATACTCACTGAAAATACATGAGAAGGATTTCAAATTAAGAAAAAATTGCCAAAAGCCTGACAGATATGTAATGCCATGATAGAAATACTACACATTATGTCACACCTAATAACCCACTTGCACCACATTACGCAGCTGGTTTGGTTACACTGCAGTGCCAAATACAGTCCCCTCCCTATTTCTTTCTTCCTCACTTTAACAACAAACAAAATTAAACTAGCAGCTTTGTGAACATCACCTCTATGCAGAACACAAGTTTTACTCTAAACTGAAGTTACAAAGATGAAGTAAGCAATATTCTTGAGAGGAAGCTAAGTTTTCAGTTGCTTTTCCAAAGTCATTTAAAAAGGGCCTGATTGCCAGAGGTTTATCCGGAATAATTAGCAGCAACAAACACTGGTACAATTTCAGTGTGCAGGTCAGCCTATGAGACTACTCAAAAAGGTTTTGTAGATTTCATAACGGATCTACACAGGTGTCTGGAAAGCAATTAAAAAAAGAAAGAAAAATAATAATAATTTTTAAAAGACTATATAATGGATGAAGCCAGAACCATCAAGTAGCTTAGAATTTCTGAGGTTCCCACAACCAAAACATTTTGTGGAAAGAGTCATAAAAGTCAGATGGTAAAAAAAATATAAAGTGCAGAAGTTGCAAACTTTTAGACAGCTTGTAAAACAGTGGTAATGCAAGAGGGAAATGGTAAACACACTAACAAGGGTTCATCAGTCTTAATAAATAGGACAGGGTCACACGGGTTTACTTCTGGAACCCATAAAGGTCCCTAAGTATCTAATTATTTCTGAAAAAAAGCCTGAGGTTTTATTCCCTTCTATTCCTCAGTAGATTAGCTCATTCTTCATCAGATACCATTTTAAACTGAAATATATTCCTTTTAAGAAGCTAAGGTTTGTTTCTTATTGACATGATAGAATACTATGTACCATATGTTCTTCCAAGGGAGTATTACTAAGCAATATTAAACACTACATCCTAACGGAAGGAACACAAAATATGTTTCTAAGGAGAAGTACAACAAAATCAGTCATGGCACTGGGCCACATAGTAGCTCCAGATTTTGATGAAAATGTTGGATTAAGACCAAGAGCTTTCACTCCTATATTTCTTCTTTACTGCCAACTACAAATTCATATTTTCTATCACCTTTCCAGGGAAAAGATGGGCTTATATTGTCACCTTTACAGGGAGGCAATTATGTTCCTCACTAGGCAGATACTTAGTTCATTGGGTCTAATATAAAATTGACAAGTGCTACTTGTTCATGTTTTTGTAAACTATGATTTTATAATGTTGCTCAGGTTGGTAACTTCGGAAATCATAAGTAACAAAAGGTACCTTTGTGACCAACAAAAACAAATAATGTATAACTTATCTGTAACTGCAGGGTATATATGTAAGGAAATGCATTGCTGTGGATAATAAAAACAGCACTTTATTCTGACTGTGGTGCTAATTAGAATCTGATTTGCCTACTTAAAAGCCATAATTGAGCAGAACCCATGCAACCAAGATTCCCAGGCTTGTTTCACTTTTTGGGAACTTATGTATTGACCTCAACAGCTGAAAAACAAAAGAGCGAGTGGGAATAAGAGGTCTGAAACATAAACATACACCTGCCCTCTGTTACTTTGCCAAGTAGTGAACTGTGTTCAAGTGACACGCTTCTTTGCTGAAGACGCCACTGCAGAACTTGCTAGGTATTGCTGATGCCAAACAGGACATTACCAGGGAGTTTCAGAAAGTAGGACACGACACAATAATTGATTTTGAGAGTTTCTCTCCCTCCTCCCTTCCTTTCCCTGGTTCCATTTTTCCCTTTCCAAACCCATTGCTATGTTTTTCAACCTACAAACCCCTATTCCATAGTAGCATACTTAGGAAACTCAAACTCAAGCCCACCAGGTGACTGCCACCTAAGACAAAGCATTCGCAAGAGATTTTTCTTCATTAAAAATATTACAGAAAAAAAAAAAAGCTAGCCAGACAAGACTTCATAAGTCACAATGTAAACAGTAACAACCCCCAAATTCTGCACTGGTTACAATCAACTGAATGTTACTTGTATCCCATGGAACACAAAAATCATTACAGAATCCACAAGAAAAAGTAAAATCTTCTCCTCCCTTCATCTCCAAATGATGAAGCCTCACATAAATGATGTATCCACTATGTCCTTATTATATTATCTCTGCTATATATTCAATGCCCCATAGATATTATTTAAAAGCCCTTGGGCTATTGTCTAAATTGAAATGTTCATTGTTCTCAGTATTTCAGTACTATTACAAATACAACCTGAAATCACAATGGGATTTCTCCTGCCTCATTTTCTCTAAGCAAAACTATTCTTATACTTGTGCAGGCACTCCCAAGCACTACTCTCTGATGTTCTCATCTGGTATGAACGTTTATGTACAGTTCCATATGGTCATATCCCACATACTGCTAAATTCCTCAAAAAAGAGGAATCTGTAAGCCATATTTCTGTAGGGTGGCAAAATGCTGAGTGTCAATATGTAGGAGTATCTTCTTACAAACATGACAGTACTGGACACCTCTGATTAAGTGTTTAGGTATGGTGCACAACAAAAAGAAAAATTTAACAAACCAAATATGATTTATCAAATTACATTTATCAAATTATAATGATAAATAATCACATTTATTAAAGCTACTAGCTTCCTAACATAAAGCCACTTCAGTATATAGGCAAGTGTGCATTCTAAAGGGCATGTGGAACACTTGCACGATGTGGCCTGTTACCCAATTCATGTGTCAACTGACAAAGAAATAGAGAAATCCAGAGCTGCTGAAACACTTACCATGCCTCACACCTGTCACTGCTATTCCCCTATCCAGCCAGCCTCCTGCCACGCACACAGTCACAGACCGTGCGGTGTCCCCGTTTGCCTGCCTCCCCCCGTCACCCCGATACTGGCTGAACTAATTAGCAACTTGTCAGCTCGCCTGTGCATAGCTTAGCATGGAGCTGGGCACAGGGCAACAACAGGAATCCCTCTGGGCCTCGTCACGACATCATTTCAGCAGTGGAGCCTATGATAGCAGAAAATGAAGCTGGTATTTATACATGGCATTAGAAGGGGCCCTCCCGTATCAGGCTTAAGATGACAAAATGTCAGCTTCAATCATCTGACAGGCTTTGGTCTCTCTCTGTAACCTCTTTCTTTTTGGCTGCTCTTTTTTTATACACACATATGACACTAACAGAAAAATAAATTGAAAAGAGCACTGAGGCAGGGTGTATTTCACGCACTGGTGCCAATGTTTCATATCTCATGAACCTCGGGAAAACAATTCGTTGAACTAATTAGTTTACAGTGTTTAAGCAGCTTGTTTCCCGTCTTTAATCTTCTTTATGTAATACTGTGAACAAAGCCATATTATCTTCTGATTTTCTTCTTGTACAGTTTAACAAATATGATCTTTTTTTTCCTAGAGATTACTTCATTTAGATCTCAAACCCCTACCCTCCCTTACTACTTTTTCATGTCGGAGAGAACAACATAAATAGCACCTATTGTTTTTCACAGACTTTCAAGATTACGCTTTTTTTTTAATCTTATCCAATTAATTTATTTCTCATTATTAGCGATCCCTCAGAAAGCAGCTGTGTTTTCCTTCCTCTGAAAATCAGAAGACAATGACTGCTCTTCTTCTCCATGGGTTCCAGTAACCAGTGTCCATAGCTTAAAATCTCTGTACAACTTGCTTTAAGAAGTACTGGATAATAATTAGTTAAAAATAGACCAAGCAAACCATTCAATCTGAAAGAAGCCCATCCTCTTATTTTCATCAGCGGTGACTGGCTTGAATTAGAAGCAAACATACAACTAAACAAATAACCCCTATTCATGAGCCTGGAAGCACATCTGTGTCCTATTCCTGAGAAGTACCTTGCTCATGTCCAGGACGATGACTGTGTCTGAAGCTAACTCAGAACACGGCAGCGTGGACTACCATTCTTCCTATTTCACACTGGGGCCCAAAAACATGAGCAAGTCCTTTTGAAATGTTTGACTCAGTATGAAATCTGCAGGAGGACAAGACATCACTGTCCCCAGCTGGTCATTCTGCCTCCTGTCATTATCAGCAAAAACCAGCCAGGTGCACGCTGAACTGCATCTGCTTCAAGGTACTGAGGTTAACTTCAACCAGTACTGAAGCTGGGTTAAGTAAACCCACCCTGAAAGATCAGATTTTCTTAGACAGCTAGTTATATTTTCACATATGTTCAAGTCAAAGCATATGCCCAATTGTTTTAATGGACAGCTGGGGAGAGCAGCTTTTTAAGTTACTTCAACCAGGAACATGGGCAGACTGGCTTTTATGTTCAACGTAAGCAGACAGCATTGGGCTTTTTGCAACAAACAGTCATTGCCACTGTCTTTTTAAAATATGAAAAATTCTGGTTTTATACAAAGGCATTTAAAATGCACAAGCCATTCTGGAAACAGGAAACTGATATTCCAGCCACAAGGTGAGTGAAAAAGTATATTCTTCTATAATTTTAAAGCTTTTATCTCTAAGCACTATGTCAGATACTTCAGTGTTTAGACGGTAAGTGCCTAAATCTTTTCTTTGATATTGCTCTCCCACAAGGAGGTGTCATTTTTGAGTGATCAAATCCGCTACCTGGACATTTATTTCATGCAGATTGCTGAAGTCCATGCAGTCAGCATTGTTTTCCTTTTCGATTTTTGCTTGCTTTAGAACTATCTGCTGTCCTCCCACTAAAGTTCATTTATGATGCCTTTAGCAGTCAGGTTCCCAGTAACTCTTAATTAGTATGGAGAGGTGACATTGCTGCAGCTTCATGAGTATAAGAACACCATTGAGAGCTCTGTTCTGTTGTGCTCAAGGAACTTCTCCCTTCTCCCTCAAGGTTAATGCCTGCAATTCCTCCGGGAGCTAGCAGCTTAACTGAAGATACCAGAAATCTCCCAGCTTCTCGGGGATTTAGTAGTGACTGCAGACTGCTTGCATTATTTCTCAATGCATGAAGTGTTACAGAAACAAACTTTCTAAATGAATGAAAAGCATGAAAAAACACCAATCCTGTATTAATTTCCATTAACCTTCAATTTCAATCCTAAATGACTGGATTAAAACTTTATGGGTTGAAGTCTTGCTTAAAAAATTTCTCTTTAAAAACATGTGCAACCCCAGAACTGTCTAATGTTAAATATACGCAGATTTTTCTATTCAATACAGACTGATACCTCTGGCTGACTATACTGAAAGATGAAAAATAAAAAAGTTGCGTAAGCACAGAAATCTTTATTTACATGAAGATTTTGCAAGCTTCTAAATTTCCCTTCTTGTTTTAAGGTCTAGTTTAGAACTAATTTAAAGAGGAATGAAGAGGGATGAAAGATATCTGATTCCCACTTCCTTTCTGTCATTTAAAGCAAAAGCTATTTATTTTTTTCAATTTACATAAAATACTTAGTGATATATGAAGAAACCTGTTGTTACTCAAAATATAATCCATCAATGCATGCCAACATCCTCTGGAAAGTTTTAAGTTAGTTCACAAGAAAAGAGCAGAGTTTTCTTCCTAGAAAAAAAGTCTTTGTGACTCATGGAGGCTGATGAAATGGACAAAACGTTGATGTTTGCAACACTACTTAAGAGAATTAACTGCATCAGCTAGGACTGGATAAAACCAGTTTGGCAAAAATTTTTTTCTGGTCAGCAGGAAAATATAGTCTGCAGCACAAAAGTCAATTCTCCATAGGCTCATCTTCACAGATGAGTCTTTTAGCTTGTTTTTTTCTGATTTTTCTGAACCTCTTACTGTGATTCACAGAAGATTGAGGCATCATATTAAATGTATTTAAGTGGATGAAATATTCTTATACAGTATTTCATGTTTTGTTTTATTTCTCATCTTCATCCCATCACACTGGTGATGAATTAAGAATAAACAGCTACATGATTTACTGTGGCTAGAAAACATTTATGCATATTCAGAAGAGCTCTTCCTCCTCTTCAGTTCAAGTCTACAAACAAGTCTTCTCATTAATGGCCACGTGACAAAACTCTATTAAACACTATTCCTATAAATGTAAACCCCACAACCTTCCTAGTTTGTGATCAACTAAAAATACCATTTAATTAATGTCTGGCTCAGTTCTTTGTTTTTGTGGGGTTTTTGGTGGGGTTTTCGTTTGCTTTTCTAAGTCACTATCCAAAGTCTGGCTAGATTCTTTGTGTATTGATAACCCGCTACCTCTCCTTGAGGTGGGGGGGAGGGGAGGGTCCTTTTTTTTTTTTTTGTGCCTTTTTTTTTTTTT
>WBMZ01001162.1:151140-236898 GCA_013400975.1 Atrichornis clamosus
TTTTTTTTTTTTCTTTTGTGCTTTGTAACAGATGACATCTTGCTCTGACTGCACCTGATCTCTTAGTTTAAATCACAGTGAATGCCTGGAACTCTCCCAAGACAGCAACAGCCACTGCTAACACCTCCTCATTTGACTAACACTGGTCTCCTGTAAAACTCATTCTAGTAAAAGAGTCAGAATCACTAAGAGACCTACAAACACAGACTAAGCTGAGAAACTGTATTCCAAGGTGAGTTGTTAGTATAAAAGATGTATCCGCCCACAGCTATTGTATCTACTCTGATCCAACAGAGAGTTAGGAAATACAACATAAACTGAGTGATGTAGAGTGCACTTTACCAACAGGAAGGATTTCAGCCTGGATTATACGCGGAAAAAACACACGTTTCTTCCCTAAGAAATCCTTTACAGAGCTCTGCATTACAGATGTTGTGCTATAGCTGCTCTTTCCTGAAGGAATTCTCACTTTCTTTTCACACTCAAACACACACACACCTCAGCCTGAAAGGGCGAACACTACAAGCTCTGCTTGCCCTTCACTGGAGGAGATCTCCCCCTGGCACTGTGGGACTCTTGCACTCTGCACATCGTCAGCATGTGAGGCTTCTGCTGCCAATTTCAGCCCTGAATGGTTTTTTACACAACTCAAGTTTTACGCACGCACTGGTAAATCCCCGGTCACGAGAAGTAGAGGCAGGTAAATGCAGCTCCTCAGGTGTATTATTAAAAAAATATAGAAATAAAAAAGTCAGAAATAATTGAGAAAGACTGCAAGGAGCTGTTACTTGTCCTCTCCTGATGCAGTTTTACCACAAATCAACACCACTGGGGTTTGCACTCCATGTTTGTGGGATCAGATTGTTAATTACTAATCAAGCTGGTTCACAGGTATTAGTCAAACGTGCTTGTTGAACACCAATATAAATCTCACATTCACAACTCTCTTTAGCTTATTATAATTTTACCTACAAGAAAATATAGATGCCATGCATTTGTTCCAAAAGAAAAAAGTGTTTAAAGATGATTTTAAAATAAATTTACCTAATTTGAACACTCAAAATTCTCATCTACTGCTGTTTGTTATGCATCTGTACAGCTTCATTTCAGCTTTTTCCTTTGTATCTAAAAAGTATTCTGTTTCTTATAGCAATTATAAAGCAAGACTTCCTTCTCAAAGCTGTATTTTCATCTTTAGGAACATTATGAAATCCACCAGCAACATATGATCTTTGTTTTTCCATGAAGTCCCTCTTGAAAACCATTGCCATAAAGAAAAAGAGTAGGACTTTATTCAGATGTGAACAACTCCTCTTCAAAAATGAGAGCCCAAAATAAAGTAGACCAAAGTTGCTGCTGTGAATTGTGTTTCCAGCTGAGCAGATGCTCTGAGTTTTTTCAAACTATTCCAAAAAAAGTGATGACTGGTACTCTTCCTACCTTGGTGAAAACTGTTAGGTCGTCATATCAGTGATGGCTAAGGCAGGTCTCAGTGCATGAACCTGACTACTTTTACCAGCTCATGTAGTAATTACTGTAGCTAAAAAGAGACTGTAGGTCTCAGGAGTAAAAGGACCATAAGCTAAAAATATTAAGAGACATAAAGAAGGTTTACCTAAAAAAACCCCACTAAACAATTATATGCCAATTATATTTGCATGACTGTGAATAAGAAGAGTCTTTAAAAATATTTTAAAACTGTATGAATGGAAACAGAGAATAAAAAGGTGTTTTCTTTACTTGAAATGCTTGACTGCATGAATGTAATGAGCCTTCTGCAGTAACAATACAGTAAAATTCCTTATTGTGCCAATGAACTAACCACAACTACAAGCCTTTACCTGTGGCTTCAATGATAACAATGATCAAAACCACTATTTCTACCTTAACACCCAGTGAAATATAACATAATAACCCAATATATATTTAGATAAGTAAGCACTTTTAGTGTTTGATTGTAATAAACCCTCTCCTTTTATTCTAGAAGTGAAAAAAGAAGTAAACCCTATTTTGTAAATCAAACTAGAATATTGTGACTTGTTTTATGACAGCAGGCCTGTGCTGTCGTGAGTTGCTAATGCAGTGTATAAATACTTCATCAGAAAAATTCTGAAGTATTAGTTTTGAAAAGTTATTTTATAATATGCTGACTGTCTCAACTACAGACTTCACTCTAATACTTTACCCTTCTGGAGAACATTTAAAAAAAAAAAATGTACCAGCATATGAACATGCTGTTTCCCAGTTACTATAGATCCTTTTGATTTAATGAAATAGTCTAATCTTTCACCTTCTTTATGTCACAACATGAATTGGAAGGATTCACTTTGACTCCAATATTCTGTCCCTTGGTATTTCATATGATTGAATCTGAACCATATCTCATGCATATGATAGACAGCTGAAAAAGAATTTCGTCTTTTGAAACTACCAAATAAGCATGTTCCTCTTAGAATAAGTCAGAACATTTACAAGCCAATTTAATTTTCAAGTTACCTTTTGAATTATCTGGACCATCTCACTCAAAAGGCATTTTAATGATATAGAGAAAATATTCGGCTTAGTATGTGAGTCAGCTTTAAGATGACTTTGAAAAAATACAATTTTGTCTTTTTGTATGTGTTTCAATGTCTCTCAGAGAAAGCCTGAACAGTATGCATACTAAGCAGGTATTTCTTCCAGGAGGAGCCCTGCATTCAGTGGGGAAGAATTGATCCTTATACCACAGCCATAATCAGAAGTAAGAAACAGTTGGGTGGATGGAAATTTAGTCCATAGAAGCCCTCATGTGTTTTTACTGTCAATGCACAGCTGTTTTTGATAGCAGAAACCCGCTGTGAAATAAATTTTGAAACCTTATCAGCCTTGATAAACAACAGAAAATAATTCCGCTCTGCTCTGGTCATGCCTGTGTTTGCAAACGTAAAGGTTGGAAGAGCAGATGTACTTATGTGGAATGAGATACCAAAGATGTGCTCTCCTTTCTAACTGCATCTTCGTAACTTACACAACTACAAAAGGAGGCAAAAAGAATGACAAAAAATGGTAAAGAAGCAGTGACCACATCCAAAACAGTAGGTGAAAAGGGCAGCTGGCTGGCTTACACTTATGAATCTATAGTCTTTCTAGAATCTAACTATTGCAACAGCTCTGCAAAAGGAAAAAATATCTCAACTCTCTATAAGAGGTACAGAGTTCTGCAAGTGGTAAATTAATAAATTACCTAACTGCTTGTTAATTACATCCTTCCCTACTCATCATCCCAAGTATCCCTACACTATCACAAGCATCATCTTATCGTGTGAAAAAGAAGATTACATGATCACTATAATCATTATTTTCCAACAACAACGACAAAAAAAGCTAGGTAAGTACTCTTATTTGAAACCATCAATGTGCAGAGAATCATAATTAATCTTTATGTAGCATTGCAATTTCTCCTCAACTACTTAAGTATCATCATAATTGCAGGTCCAAAACAGGAACCTCTTGGCTTTGCTTAATGATTGTCTCCTGTGCTCTTCTAAGACAAAGCTCTGATCTGAGAGCAGAGTTGCGAACAAAATTAAGTGAATACAAATGAGAGCAAAACCAAGGCAGGTACTAAGGTCTTGCCCTGAGCCAGGAAAATGGGTTAACCTTAAGCAGCTCTTCATTGGGCTGCCTGAAATTAAGACAACCACAGTGACAGGAGCAAAGGAAAGATAGGGTCAAAGACCAAGGAACAGACATTTGAGTCTGTATTTGCTCTCACTTGTGACATTCATTTGTTTAGTACAAACAGAATAGTTTTGCGTTTTTAAAAAAATTGTTTCCATTAAAATGCTCTTTAGAGTAAGCTGCTAAAGGCCAATAAAACCTCTGTACCTCCTCCTTTCCTCTCCTTGAAGATCAACTTTATCTACAGAATTCTTATCTTAAGTGAATAACTGATAAGAAAAATTAAAGGGCTCAGCAGCACAATGTGTTAAGTAATTGGCCCTCAGCTCCCACACCTCTTTGTCTCTTTGCTGTATCTCCTCTGTCTCTCTGCTAAACTAACCCACTCTGAATATCAATCCTGGCTGAGGCTGGAAATCACTGTTGGACAAAAGAAGTAATAGTAAAAAAATTTTAAAAACCCAAAAAACACAAAAAAAAGGCCAATGAAACAAAAATCTCCAAGCCACCTCCTGCAAAAAGCCACACCACATATGCAAAGGCATAATTTTCCCTTATTTCACTGCTTCATTCCTTCATAGGTTTATTAAAACTTTCTGACACATGGTAGTTCCCCACAAGGCCCAACTTTGCCTTGTGCCAACTCAGAGGTAAGCACCTAAAGGTAATCTCTTAAAAAGCATCTCTCTGTCAAGACAGACATTGTTATGAAAGGAATTACTTATCCAGAAAGAACATTACATTTGTATTTATCTGTATGAGTATATCAAATTGTGCCACTACACCAGAACAACCAAAGAACTATGGCTATATCACAACAAATTCCTATACAGAGAGCTTCAGAATAGAGTTGCATTAATATTTCGGCATTTGTTTTCCTGGTATGGCTTCCAGGACAACATGAACAGAAAAATGAAATTAATCTGTTTTAATCTGTATCAAGAATGTATATTGGTGAGCCAAAACCCCATAGTCACTCTCACAGCTGAGCCAACAGAATGGAAAGTGTGAGTTCTCCTCATGCAAGTCAGCTAAGTGTTCTTGAATGGCCTAAATTCAGTGCATTTTACATTAGTAAAATCACTTGCACAAAACAACTCTAGCAATGTCAATTGATCTTTCTCTAAAGTATTTATGTCAAACTGATATACATTTTTAATAAGAGGAACTTATCATACAACTAGTCTGAATCCTCCTCAACACTTCTTTTGTTAAAACTTTGTATCAGGTGCTTAAAGAGACTACAAAAAATGCGAAGTAGACCAACTGTAAAACTGTCACTATTTAGCAGGCTGTAATACTGATTTGATATATGTTTATTTTTAAAATAACCCCAAATCGAGGTTCCACTTTTCCAGAGAGACAAACCAGAGATAAAAGCTACTCCATAATCTTCAGTTAAAATTCTCACTGAATTTGTGAATTTCTCTATAAAAGAACCATGTACATCTTACCTATCCTAGTTTGTTAAAGGAGGGTGATATTGGTGGAGGGAGGGAAAGCCAGGAAGAGAAGAACCCCCTGGATCATAAAAAGCTGTGTTTCAGATGATTACATCTGGAGCTTACGAGAAGTTCTCTAGTCTGCACCTGGATCAATACTTGTAAAGTGTCTGTCCTGCATGAAGAATTCTGCAATCAAAGAAATATCTTCCTAATCGCATGGGTAAACTGAACAGCTGCTTCTATGCTCCTTGAGTCTTGTCTATACTGAAAAATTATTCCCAAATACGACAGGCTATGAATTTGAAGTGCAATAGCTGTTCCAAAATAGCCACCCATAAGACACAGTTACTGCAGTCTAAGAGCATTCCACATTCAAAAAGGCTTTAAACGGCAAGATTATTCCTGTCCACCTCTGAGTGTCCCCAGCGAGAAGCCTCAAGGGGTGTTAGACGGTGTCATTTCTGAAGTTCAGGACTACTCAGACAGCTGTAATCAAGCCTTACAAGGTAAAGAGCCAATGCAAGACACTTGCAAATATATGCCAAAAAGGCAGCTTGAGGACTAAAATACCATTTCCAGCTTCAGTGTCACAGAACAGGCCTAGAAACAGACCTAGTGACAATTACAATAGAAATATGGCACTTTTTAAATGATGTATGCTTTGTCCCTCTATTCTTCAGGGTGCTCTGTTTGGAGGAGAAAAACCTTTACTTTTTCTGCTGGCATATATGAAGTATGTTACCACTGTAAAAATCATACATAACAAACCTAATGTTCAGATATGCCAGTTGCTTCAGGAAGAAATGTAACAGCTATTCTAGTTTTGTAACTTTTTCTCCAGGTTACGACTTCAGTTTGCAGGCTCTTTAGAAGCAGTTTAATGCCTGGATCTACTTTAACTAAATAATCATACAGGTTATACTTCAGAATACCTGCTGACCCACCATAGTATACAGACAATCCTTCTCTAAAATCCTGTGACAAAAATCACACGTTGTTAGTGCTGAAGAACTTTGTTTCTCACTTATGATCTAGCACAGGGTCAAGGAGGATATTATTAGACAGCACTCAACAGTATCCAGGTTAATTCATATAAAAAAAGACACGGTATATCTGAAACCAGAAGTTTAAATATAATCCTCTTTGCTTATTTTCTATCAGTACTTCTTTGTACTTCTCTTATTCGGAGGCATTTTCTTCACATGTTCACATCACCCATACTTTATATCTCTTGTGGCACAAAAATCCTGACATATTTTCACCCTGAAGCTGTGATCATCATCTTTTGAAACTAAAAGGCATAGACAATGACAAAAAAGCCCATACACTTTAAGTAAATGTCTGGCAGAAGTTTTAGCTCAGATGTATGCTAAATATAAAGGTATCAAATAATGACTATACCAGCAAGAACAGTATTTTTTCCGTTTTCAATTAAAGCTTCCATAATGGGGATTTTATTTCTTTCATACTCACTCTTTCCCTGTCATGGTAAGCCATTTCTTTGTAATGCTCTATTTCAACACGGGAGAAAAGATATGAATGCCCTAAGGTGCAAGCAAGTATCACCAACACAGATGGATCAATCTTCAAGCACGGAATGACACACAGTTCACAAAGGAGGTAAACCACACAAAATATCTGGAGAAAGCTAAATAAACAAAAACAGATCAGTGACTCAGTTCTGTGGTGTTCCACAGCCATTCTGGTAAAGATAATTTGCCTGGTGAAATCATACTGATCAATCGCTCCAAGGCAGCTGTGAGTTGGCTCTGTGACAGTCTATTGACTAGAGCCTTTCTTCTTTTCTTAATTCAAATAGCATACTTCTGCAACCTGATCCAGGCTGCAAGGTCCCATCAGCATATGTTGACATTATCTCCTCCTGATTGTAACAGTTTATCATAAACAAGTAGTCTGCTTTTTGAGCTTTGTTTTGGTTGGGTTCTTTGAAAAAAAGGCCACATAGGGGAACAGTGGGAGGAAAGAAAGATTATGATTTATAACTAGGTACAGATGCATGTTGACACTTCTATCATGTGTTTCCATTATGGTGAAAATATCAGGATGCCATTAATCTGTATTTCCTACTTGACCAAATGCCCTTATATTCTACTGTATGTTGCCATTGCATTCAACAGACCACCTTAAAAAATGCACAAAAACAATGGGTTTGTGGTGCTTTTGTCTCCTTACATTTAAAAAGTATCTTTCTTTTCTCTTCTGTATCATACTGCCAGGCATAAAAACTGAACTCAAATATGCTAGACCTTTACCCATGCTTAAGGTCAATGACACATGCATTGTTTGTTTACTGCTTTACACTGTCTTAACAGTAAAGAATTTGCAGTTATGTGCTACATCCATGATCTTTAAATATGTCAAAGTAAGGACCATGCTGCACCATGCAACCTTGACACAACTGTATCAGAAATGAAGATTGAACAGTTGTTCACGTATCACCAAATAAGATACAGCAGAAGAACAAATCTTCTGTTCTTCTGAAAATCTCTCTTGAACAGCCAGCTGCCATGACCTGGAAAAAACCAATTCCTTTTGATGCAGCTAAGAGACATTTCAAGCATGGCCAGGCACACAGATTTATTCAGATGACTTTATGATTTAGGCTATTACCTATGGAGACCTCCAAGGAAGCTACTGAACACCATTTCATGAGGATCATTAACTAGAACTGACCTGAAATACCACAGTTAAATCTACAAAGAGCTCAACCAGCTCTATACAAAAATCAGGCAATTTTTACGTTGCTATCAATGAAAGCAGAGTGGGATTAGTGGGGGAATACAGTCACATCCACAAATGCCTTGTTTTGGAATCAGTGAGTACAGTCAAAGTCTGTACCCAAAATGAGTAAGACGAAAAGAACTACTACAGAGATTTTGGTTATTTCTCTATTTTCTAGAAGTACAACCTAATAGGAAACTGTCTACTAGATTCAATGTAGTAATTTCTTTTAAAATGCTAGTTGGATCAGTAATATGCTCTGTGACCATGGATGACATGCTCTGTCTTCCTCAACCCATGTCTTGTGCCTCTCCTGCACACTGCCCAGCCCTCACTTCAATGCTGCACTCTAGGCATAAATTAATCCATCTTCTGATACCAAAGGAGAATGTTAAACAAATAATTCTCAGAATTTGTGGGGATAATTGAAGTTTGACTTTTTTTAAAATCACTGGCTAGATTACTAATTGTAAGATTTTATATTATTTAGAAAAATGAAAAAGGTATTAAAAACCAGCTCCAACCAACATATTTAACTCTTAACTCACTTCTTTTGTGTACACTATACACCTGGGCAGTTTCTGCACAGAATTACACCTTTCACAGTGCTGTTGTGTCAGTAATTGTGCTGATTTACTGGACTAGAGCAATCATCACTGAAGATTAAATCTTGCATTCTTTAAATTCCAGCAGAACTGTCTTAGGCTATTCAAAAACACCAAGTACTTTCACTTCTTATTACCTTCAAGAAGGGAAAATACTCAATACTGAACTACTGACAGGCGATACTGAATACTGATCTGCAAACTTAACTCTGCAGTCACCTATTTTACATTAAATACACAGTCATAACATTTTTGTCATAAACCCAAATCAAATACACATTCATTAAATTTTTAACTCAGGATATCAGGAACCTCAGGCAGCAGTGTAAGAATTAGTGATTTCATCACTTTATTTTTCCTGAAACAAGGATACATGGTTTTTAAATGTATACAGTGGGCATGATACAGAAAGGTTCAGATGAATATGCAATTTCTTCCTGGTCTCCTTCTCCTGCCTTTCCTGGTTCACAGCAGCTGAGAGCTAATGAAAGTGACCAGACTATATGGTTCATCAACAGAAACTGTAGATCAAGTGGACCTCACAGCATACTCTGTTATCTGTGCAGGATTAACCTGAGACTGGTAAACTCTCCTTCCACTCTTGCTAACTCAGAAAGAAGATTTAAATGAAGCTGCTAACTCTAATGAGCAGCACACTGCTGGTTGTCTGAAGTGAGCTATACACCACTTACAATCAAACTGTAAACCAGTCATTTCACTTCACTGATCTCGTTCAGGCTTCCTAGAGTTTAACAGACAACTCATTATCCAGTCCATCACACTGCCTGTCCACCTCTCTCCTCCAATTGTTTCAAGACACAGGATGAAGCAACTCATGCTATTTTATACAACCTGTTTTCCAAACCTCCCTGCTCAGAGAAGACTGTTGTTCTCAGCGGACTGAAAAAAACCCTCTAAAACAAAATGAAAAAACCCACAACAACAGCAAACTTTACAGCACATTTAGCAGTGCTATCAACAACAAGCAGTTACAAATTCTCCAGCAAGTCAAGGACAGAGTTCCTAAACATCCTTTCCTAAAATCATTTATTTCTTCTGGTATCTTAAGTAAATTAACTAGCAGAAACCTCGGCAGTAGAAACGGAATTAAAATAACATAACCTTGACACTTTGGGGTTTACTCATTTTGCTATGAATAGCAGCTGCATCCTCTTATTCATGATAGCAGTCTTCTGACAGCCCACTGCTGCAAAGCACACACATGGTCTTGTGCAATTTGGGTAACAGCATAGAAGAATCAAGCCTTTTATTCTGTTCACATACAAAACTGTGCCTTCAGAACTCTGTCTCTATCAGACCCCGGTAGAAGGACGTGATGAATGAGCCCCGAGAGAGCACTTCTCCTTGCCTTCGGCTCCAATGGCTTGCAGGCATATGACACTCCATCAATACCGAGAGCTGGCAGCTTGAAAGGCGGGAAGGACGTTCACTGATAGCATGCATCTGCTTAGTAACAGCATTGGTGCTCCACTCCTTTTCCCATTCACTGCCTGCAGGAACGGCTCCATTGAGAGACTCACCACCAACAGATGGTCCCAGGCTAAGGTGTAATCAGGAGCAGCTTGCTAAATTTACCCCAAACAAATAGAATTACAGGCTTTTGTGGAATCTGAACTGAATTGGGAACTTGGGTGGTACAGAGAGTGTTAATGTGAGTACATCCCAAAATGATGATCTAAAGTTGTCAGCGAAAATCAACTCTGCCCTGAAGTTGCATATTTATACTCATGCTGCTTATTGTCTCAGCTTATACAATAGATGCTTATTTTGGGAGAATTTTTAGCTGCATCCTAATTAAGTCATTTACCTCCTACAGTCTTCTTTTCCCCTCAGGATACACTCTGCTGAAAATGTTTTAATGCAAAATCTATGCTTTCATCACCTTCAACTCGAGTATTTCATATGTCGACTTTTTACTCCATTAAGAAAATAAAAACTACTATTAAAATTGAACAAGTCTTTACCAAGACAGAAAAGTATGTTATAACATAGAATTGGATGTGTATATGCCTTGAAAGCACTATTACCTCTAAGCTATTTGTTGTTTTGTTGAATGCAACATTTAAGTTTGGAATCATGCCCTGCTACAATCTACTAATAGCAATTCCAAGCAGAAGCAAAGGAAAAAAAAAGATTAATTTCAAATGCAAATTCTGTATCAAGATTTAGTATTAGAATTTAGTCAGTGTGTAGAAAGAGAGTAATTTGTTTTTAAACAAAAATTTATACAATTGTACCAGAGAAAAATCAGTTATATTACCCAGATTGGCATACACACATAAAGCAAATCCTAGCATGCTAGTTGGCTGCACTTAGTTGAACTGTGGATCTAACCACAATGGTAGATTTCATACGGTGATTGCATGTCAACTAATGTACATTTGTTTGTCAAATTCCATTCACAGCAAAACTGACCACAAATGCATGCATTAATTTGATCACTTTTTTTGTCTAAGTGACAAAAACCAGAGAATATGAAAGTTATGAGTGTCATTGCTGAAGATGACATACCAGTGTTGCTCTGAGATTAAAAACTATGCATATGAAATGCAGCATTGCTTCATTAGATGTTATTCCACTGCCTTCAGATGGCAAAATGTGACTTAACAGTGAAAGCACAATAAAAGCTAATTTATTCAAACTAGCTTCAAGAAAACTAAGTGCCTTTTCTTTAACTTGTAAAATTTAGGCCATTTTCAAAATTAATGACAACAGCTTCCTGAGGATGTGCTTCTTCAGCAATACAAGGTTTTCAGCACTGTTGTTTATCTAAAGGAGTCGCTATACTTCTGTCTCAGGGTAGTGGACTGCCCCCTAATTGTACCAAAACAACTGCTTTTGGAGCTATGAGGTGGATTATGACGCGTGAAATGATTTGGTTAAAATCACAACCACAGCAGGTGGTCCATAGCAGAGTTGGTTTTGACCTTGATCAACCCCTTGATCCATTTCATAGTATCCAAGCTGTCATCACAACTGAGAATGACAAATGCTTAACTACAGGGAGATCTCAGCAGTCAGCCAAGAAGTAAGAAACTAGGACTAAAACCAGAAGATCTGCCAAAACGCTTCACACCATGGAGCTGTGGTTTGGAGAAGAACTAGGCTGGGTCGTACATCACACCCTTGAAGTTCACACCACCATTTGTGTACTCACCTGCTTAATCCCTTTTTAGCACTGAGTGACTGCCATTGAAAGCTTCTTCTCGGTTACCATTTCTGCATGTAAAGCCTCAGGTCAGAACTTCGGTCTCTGTGGACCAGAAATTCCTGTATAATTACGATCTACTACATGTAGTTGGTACATAGACTTGCACTGCAAATTATTACAACTATGGATTTTTTTTAAAGCAACCTCCACATGTTTTTTAAATCCTTGCCAAGATCACAGCTACATTCTTCTTGAGTTTAGTTATATAACATATATTCATTCGCCTTTCTCAATGTCAGAAATATTTTAAAAATCAAATCAGAAGAGGTACCTAGTACCAGACTTCTTTTCATCTTGTAAGTTCTTAAAAAAAAAAAAGGAGCTACAGATATTTAAAGACAGTCGAGATCTAAGTGCTGTGACTGATAATAAATGTTTATCAGTTTATATGGAAAGTCTGGCAAACTCTTAAGTACTGTGACAGAAAAGGTGAGTTGCAGGCCAAATCCCTCACAGAGCCTGTGGTCCTGCATGAACACTGCAGGAACACCTGATATCTTCTAGTGAGCTATGGAAAAGGAGATGCTTCCACAAGAAGTTCCCAGATGGGCAACAACTGCTGTCGTCCCTCATCCCCACAGCTTCACCAGTGGCTAAGATGGGTTACCCTGCATTGGGAGTCACACTTGCACCATTCAAGAAGCGCAGAGTTGACATTCATTACAAACAACACATGGTCAAAACAGTTGCAGCGTTGGGCAACACAAGCCTCTGTGCCAAAGCAAAAAATTTTCTATTCACTTCACTAAAATTATAAAGCGTTACCATGATGTTAATAGCCAGTGACAAAGACAGCCCAAGTGAACGAAAAGGAACCAGAAAAGAGATACTGTAGGAATGCTACAGTAATGCTTTTCAAAACAGAACAGATATATTCCAGAACAATAGAAAATAAAGTTGAGAAGTATGTCTTCCCTGAGAAAAACACGTTTCAGATTCAGAACTATATTCATTACTGAATAAGCTTTTCTACATCTATCATATGTATTTTATCATTAGTATTAATGTTCTGGTTTTAGAGCAAAACCCACTTTGTATGAGAGAACTGGTGAATACTTATATTTTAAGAAGATTCTGCAAGCTGATGTCTGTCTCTCTAGCACCAGTATTATTTACATTTAATGGAGTAAAAAGACCAAGCTGTAAGTCTAACCACTTACTTGAAAAAAAAGGTAACAAAGTAATAACCTCAAGACTGCACACAGAAGCCTGAGATGTATTGTGTATAAATTGCAGATCATGTACTAAATCCACCTAGGGAAAGTGTAATTCGTAAAAGCAAAACCTACCATCCCTCCACCTGATTACAAAATCTAGATCATAAAGCTACTTCCTAAGTGCCTGCTAGGTGGATTTTTCCATAACTTGTGTTATTTTTCTCTTCCCAAGTCAAAAAAGGAAATTAAAGTGTGCTTTGTGGTATTTACTAAATTTGGCATTGATTTTCCCTCTTTCAACTTTGTGAATCTGTATGTTAGCAAGCCTATAAAACCATCAAAAGTAGTTTTTACCCTTCAACTAAAGCATGTGCCACTTTACAGAAGCCAGAAAAATTGCACAAAGTTACTTATTCAAAAGCTTTCGATTTGAGAAAGTGAGTAAACAAACAGGCCTCTTCTCTGGGAAGTATGGCTTGGCTTCATAGCCTTGGTTGAGAAGACTCCTTAACTTGAGGTGCTCCGCTGAGCAACCGGTAATACAAAATCTTCCAATCTGAAGAATTATCACCATCTTGAATTAAGTTTCTGGTACGTGGGTCTACCAGCAACAACCCACAGTCTCTGGCAAGTTCAAAAGGACATCCCAATATTAAGGGTGCAAAGGTTACCCTTGCCCATTCTTAAGTCAGTGAGATAGATGGTATTTAGGAAGATAAAGAATTGCCTAATTAGACCCCAATCTTCCTTTGTTACCTTTGTTGTGGAAAGCATTTTTTAGCAATGCCAATCTCCCCTTCCTTGCATTCCCTGAGGTCTCACAGGTGACAGGACCCAAAAAAGCAGAGCAGAGGTCCTTTCTACTTCTCTCCCCTGCCCTGCCTCCATCCCCAAGCGTTGGCCCCCGTTCTTTAGCAAGGCACAAACCCAGGCTGCTCCATGCAAAAATGCAGCGTGTGAAGCGCCTCTGTGGAGCCTGGTGGCAGCTCTGTCCCTGGGTGGGTGCAGATGGCCCCTGGGGGCCAGGGCTCTTCCCTCCATGGCCTCGCCCCCGTGGAGGCTCTGCAGGCCCCCGGCCGTGAGGGCACCATGCCACAGCGGCCCCGCTCCAGCACACCGCCAGCTCCGCGCAGCAAGCATCAAGCACAGGCTTTACGTTTTGCTCTTTATTATCCTGACGTCAATGTAAAATAAAGGTAATTTAGGCCCAGGTTATAAGCAATATAAAAACAGGAGGAGGAAGTTGGCAGCAGCAGCCTGACTTCAAGCTTCAGAAAGCTTGTGAGAGCCTGCCAAAATACAATCTTAGCTGAAGGCATTAGCACATCTGAGACCCCCCCCGGATGCCTAAAAACAAAAACACAACAAAACTCAAAATGCTCTCTAGCAAAGCCACCGTCTCCATCTCCTGGTGGGGTGTGTGTGGGGGAAGCAGAGCCTATGCACAGGTTTGGCTGCTGGTCTGGGAGAGAACAGTAACTACCACCCCAGATGAAAGTAAGAATGACAAGTTCAGCTTGCAGCAAGTCTGTGCAGCCAAGTTATAAATCCCTCAAATAGGGTCTCATAATGAAAATGTGAATGCTGTCTTAATAGATGGCACCTTGACCTGACAGAAGTTTGGCCTCCATTCGCCTGCCAAGGCAGCCTTGAGACACAGAGACGAGCTGTCCCTCTCCCTCCCCCTCCCAGGACGTGTGGGGAGGGAGGAGGGGGCTGATGGATGGTTTTGTGGACAAAGGAGAGAGGGATGAGGAATAAACTGCAAATTGATCTGTGCAGCAGAATAAAAGCAGGATGTGGCAAGGTACACCTAGGTCAGTGTCACACAGGTGCAAGCTCTGGAATTAGTTTCCTGAACATCTGCAGCAAACATAAAAAACAACTGCCAGTACCAAGGAGGGAGGAAAAAAATAACACATCTCACGTTGCATGGATCAAACCAATCAACAAAACAAGAAAGAAAAAAGGTTTTTTTTCTGTCACCATCGCATTCACGGAATGCTCTGTTCCTAATTTCCTAGTTTAAGCTGTGGAGTTTGCCACATCATTAAAGAAAATATTAATCCTGCTTTCCCTAAAACTGTTGGAAAACATGCCCCTGATGAGACCTTAACAGAGCCAGTCTTCCAGACCTAAACAAAGGAGGACCATTGCACAGGGCTTCTGGCATGCCCCTCCCCAGCTTCCCGCCGCCGCCGCCGAGCGCTTCAGACTAAATACAAATTGGAGTCCCCTCCTAGGAATCCACAAAGATCCATCTTAACAAAATGTCCATGTACGTGATAGGCAAGGAGTAATTTGTGTGTTTTTCTTCGCCTATGAGAACGTCTGGAAGAAGAAGAAAAGGTTACTGTTTTGCCCATAATTATTTCTCCTCCCTCTTTCATCCCCGCTATTCCCAGGGTAAGCAGAGGAAAGCGCATACCAGTACGGCAAACTGAATTCATTTACAAAGCTTTAAATTTTCATTTAGCTGTGTACAAAGCAAAGGTACTGAGGAATGACCATTCACATGTAAAGACCTAAATTAATTTGCCCAAGAACATGAGTGCCTTCAGCGCTTACAGAAATAACCCAAATGACTCCCTTACCATGACAGGAAAACAAACTCCTTGCTCAAAGAAACGAAATAAAAGATTATATATCCTAAAAATTCTTCAAATCTGTTTATTGAACCTAATGCATTCCAAGTGACTGACAGCCTTCCAATGTTGAGAACTTCTTTTTTAAAGTATGCTGGCTTATAATTTTTTGACTTTTTGTTACTTTTTCCCTCAGATGGCTGCTACTGCCTTCCTTAACAGAATATGTTAAATGAAAAAAAATACCTCCGTTAGGAAAATCCCCAAATCAACAGATAAGTATTTACTGAAATTATGTATTAAAAAAAAAAATGAAGACACTGTTCAGACAAAATGAAAGGAATCCCACAAAAACATGCTTTAAAAACACAAATCTGCCTTAGCTTTCCAACAGGAGCTCGTAGAAAAATTTGTACACTACTTACTATAAAACAAAACAAAACAAAAACAATAGAAGGAAATACTAGAGATAAAATAACTATATTGTGGGAGGAGACTGAAAGCAAGAGTTATTCAAATTACCTAGTGGTTTGGGGAGTTGATATCATTTTCTCCCTCGAGATAAAATCCTGGGCACGGAACAACTTGGAATAGCTTGCAGCTGCTCTGAACATGAGGCTTTTTATGGAAAATGTCAGGGAAAGAGCATAAAAAATTAACAAATCCTGCTACATATATGTCTCGATTGATAAACTCAAAGAAGCAGCAAGGGCTACTGTTATCCTAGAGGCACATCTCCTCCACAAACAAGAGCATACTTTGAAGAGTCCGTCTCCCCAGCTCAGTGCAAATCTCCTCGCCACCATCAGCCTGATCACAATGTGTAACTGCAGCACCCTCAAAGCACGTAACAAGTTCTTCAAACAGCATCCCTCTTCCTAGAGCAGCTGTAAACTTGTACACACATGTAAAAATATGTGTAGTCAAGGCACACACAGGTAACACACTAGCTAATTTGATATTTGCCCAATTTTGACCAGAGAGTACATTCTCACTGTCTTTTCCCCTTCCTTTCTCAAATCAACTAAAATGGAAATGAAAACAAGGGTGCACAGGCTTTCCTCATGCTGTAAGAAATCCAGCACCAATAACATACTGCAGTGAAAAGGTGACACCACCACTGCTGCTGGCAAAGCATCACACAAAGAAACCTGCACTAGCTCAAACAGTGAAGTACATCTGAGCAGTTCAGGTGGACAAGGAGCTCTTCTTTTCCGCAGCCAGAGCTGGCTCAAACATCTTACTGTACCACAGAGACCAACCACACAGGGAAAAGAGGGAAGGTCGCTTTGGAAACAGTGGCAGCAGAAGCTACATTTCTTCACACAGGCCTTGCCCTGTTGTGCCTCCTACTTCCCTTATAACATCCTAAGCATAAAAGACATTTATTTAATAGCAGTAACAGAGCTGTGGAAAAAGGCTTTTTAAGTTCAAGAGTGGAGTAAGGATGGAAGGAAGACTGAAGATGGTGGGGGACTTTTGTGTATGTCTTAGTAAATGAAGCCAGGGGACACTTCATGCTTGATTTAAGCTTGGGAAAGAGTCATCTACATTGAGAATTTGTCTTAAAGGGTTTTTTGTGGGTGGTTTTTGTTTTATTTTTTTTTGTGAGAAGGAGTTTAGATGGGTGGTTTTATATAATAAGAAAATGTAACTAACCAGAATGCAAAAAATGTATACAATCTGGATAAAGGAATTTTTAATGAGGGCACTGCAAATGACATTTTCCCTCTACTTTAGAATGCTGCAAATAGCAAATTAGCATATCTCAGAGAGGAATTTCTGCTACGGGAGAGATGAAAGGTTAACTGTCTAAAGAGTAAAGAATATGTTTGACATCTATTTAGAAAAGCAAGAGTCTTCTAATAAAAGTAGAGGCCCCACTTGATGCTCCTAATTCTCCTTCAGTGTTTGCACACACTTTCAAATAATTAGAGAAACTCACTCCAAAAAGCCTAACCGAAAAATAAGTAAAAAAAAAAAAAAAAAACCCACTGCAGACCTCAATGCCTTGTTTGCTGGCTTGTTAGAGGGCTGTGGAGGTCACAGTGATTGACAAGCCTTTGGTGCCTGTAGGAGAGCTGCTAATGCATACACATCACTCGAGAGGCAAGCTCTGAGTACTGACCATGCCTAATAAGCGCAGGGCGGCTAGTAGGCTGAACAATATAACAAGTAAACCCTCATGAAATAAGGGCGGCTGAAGATTGCAATTTACATTCTCTATCAATTACTACCAATTAGAAAGCAGGAGAGTCAGATACATCATGCAAATAAAGATTTCCCCCCACTCCAAGGCATTTTCATAAAGCTAGGGTTGTTGCCAGTTCTTAGCATGCACCTTACTGCTGCACATGCATGCCTGGGCTCCCACCTGGGAATTTGCTTTAGCTGTTACTAGAGCAATAACGTTGTTGAGAAAACCAAATTGAGCAAGGGTACACAGCCTTGAATTTCTATATCCTACCGTAACCTAAGTGCTAAATTGTGGTTTCGTAAGGTGTGACAGAGACAGGATCTTCAAGTGAGACAAGGCTCCTTCCAAACGGATCCCACCCTGCGCACTCACTGCAGCCTGGCACCAACACCACCCAGCACACCGCCGGAAGGCCAGCAGCTCCCAATGGCTCCCGGTTCAGTCCACTGTCTCCACCCGAGCAGGGTGCAGGAGGAGAAACACCACCGGGGAAGCAGATGATCATTCTCTCTCTTTCTAGCTCTTTCTAAACCAGGTCTTGTGGAGTTAGTGTGTTTGTTCTTTGTATGGTTAAAGACAGCAAACGCTTCCACAGGTATGCTTCTAACAATGGTTTATAAGGTGACTCCATGGATTTGACCTCCTGTGTATATGCATGTCTACTTCCACAGCTGTTTGAACTTTTCCTTGCAGCTTTGAAGGCATGGTGTAACTCATTAGGTTACACCTCAAGCTGCATCTAACTTCAGCTAGCATTTTAAAGACAGTTGTGTCTTTTTAGCAAAGGAAAAACAGCCCTATTCAGTGTTTAAATACATACCTTCAACAAACAGAACTATTGACCAATAATATTGACTATGCTTTTCAAGCCTTAGTGAATCTCTACACAGGCTGTAGGAATAAGAATATAAATGTGATTAAAGTTTCAACAACAGTAGCTTGCAAGAAAAAAAGCATCAGTGTTACTCTATTTTACTGAAGTCACCTTAGGCACCACACTTGTAATAAAAACTATGCTTTGATCTTAACACTTTTCACTACTAAAACTCAAGAATATTTTACAAAGGAAGTGGCATCACCATTTACATGTAAGGTACCATTACTACACAAAGAACTCTTTTTTTTCATGCAAGTTTCAAATCCTATTGTGACCAACTGGGGAAAAAACCTACTAAAATCACAGAGCCTTGGCACAGTTATCTTTCAAAGACCCACCTCTTCTTTTTCCCATTCACCAATAGCTGGCCTTTTCAGCCCAGAAAGGATCTGAGGCTTGGTTCAGTATTGGAGACAGTGGGAGAACCACTGCTGTGTGACTGGACTCTGTGGGTAGGGCTGGGCTCTTTATCGATTTCATGTCACCTACTGTTGTGAAAGCCTAGTGTGAAGTTCAAGTGTGATACAGAAACAAGACAGAGGAAAGTGAAGCAACCAAGTTCCACAGAAGAAAGCTTGCATTTGATACTATGAGAAAATCTGTGCCAGAGACAGCAAAGTCTAGTATTTTTTATACTTTTCCAAAAAAAAAAAAAAAAAAAAAAAAAAAAAAAAAAAAAAAAAAANAAAAAAAAAAAAAAAAAAAAAAAAAAAAAAGAAGATTGTCAGAAAACTTGGCCAGATAATTATTTTTTTGGCAAAACACAGGCATTCCTGGAGAAGGGTGTAACATGAAAAAACAATAAAATATGAGTGTATCTCTTAAAAGTGAAATTAAGATTGTAAGTGCCACAGTTATTCCACAGACTTGCTAAAAATGCTTGGAGTTAAAGAAAAACAGCATCTTGCTTAAACAGCACCATTTGGATATTTTCTTTGAAAGCAAAAACAAACAAAAAAAGGCCATGCTCACATTTGAGAAGCATTCTAATATTATAGCAGCTCTGGAACTGAAACTAAATGATAGCAGAGTAAGGACTGGTTTCTCCTTTGAACTCTTAAGTACTGCTCAGCTTGTGTCAGGTGTGATAAAATGAGTGCAACTGTGACAAAGCACAGTGACTCACTTAGCCGGTCTCCCCCTAATTCTCATTCATAGCTTGTTTTTTTCCTTCTTGGAAAGAAAGAGGTGCCTTCCATTTGTTTCCAACATGGCACAGAAGTATTTCAGGAGGTAGAGGGACAGGATGTCACCAGAATAACACAAGTAAGCACAAAAGACAGATACAAAGAACAGGCTTCTACAGTGGCATGTTTGCCAGATGTTTCATAAATCACAGTGTCACTGTATTACAACAGTAACTGCTCTCTTGGAACATACTCTGGGTTATCCCTCTCTGTATGGGCTAGTTGATATAGCTTGCAAATTCCACAGCTGGCTTGTCACTAACTACTATAAATGGAATAAACCAGGAGATTGTTCCTCAGTTCTTGATATGCTCTGTTACAGACAGCTTTCACAGAGAGCTACCACATGAGGTACTACCGGCCACGGTTACCAGGTTCAAGATAACGGCTCAAATCACAAGACCTTCCCTCAAGAAGGTACAAATGCCTGTTTCATCTATGTGCTCCACACAGGGAGTGCCGTGGACCTGCCCCAGTGCACTACCAGGAGCATTCCTGCCAAGGTCACCACCTGACCCTGTTAATTTTAAGTGTTTTAAAGCACTTTTTTTTTCAACCTCATTTCACACAATCTAGTTTGACAGTGATAAACGATGGGTGGGGTTCCTGATACTTCTGAAAATTCACTTTTATTTCAGCTCCCTAGCATGAGTAATCATGAGCTGCTGCAGACTAGTTATACAGACCAACATATGCTTTAAAGTTTCTGAGTAGGGCCTTGGTTTCCCCTCCTTCCAAGTCTCTGGCCCACACCATAGCACACACTTCAAAATATTTAATTATATTTAGCTCGTAAGCTGGTTTGAAAATGGAGTTTATAAGCAAAAGTTACCTAGACATACTGAGGGAGCACAGAAGAAGAATTGAGATTTAAAAAAAAAAGCTTTCCAAAATCCTTCTCATGTTGCAGCAACAAATGACACAGCTACTTTGAGGCTAATTGATTAAAAAAAAACAAAACAAAACGCCTTCATCCATTTCTGCAAATTGTATTTTCTAGTTAATGGGTTTTTTCCACTATACTGCTGCTGTTCTCCAAGTCTTGATTGCTTATTTACATACATGGTGGTCATGTCTGTTCAGTTAATCAGATTCACCATTAATTTCTTAGTACTTCATTTATGGCCTGCCCATTAATCCCAGCCATTGTATCTCTCCCTAAATTTCAAGTCTTTGAGTACCTTCAAACCACCAGAGAAATTTGGCTTTATTTCAAATATGAAAAAAAATCCATTCTGAATTACTTTAATGTTGAAGGCAGCATGGCTTTGTCGTGCATAAGTAACAGATTTAAATTCTGATTTCTTGTAACCCTTTGCAGCTAAAAATTTCCATGGTGCAGCTAAAACCTCACTTCCTGATCCCTGGATAGTTTAAAGATAAGGGAGTTTTTAAATTGTTATTTATTTCAGTTATCACAAATCCAATTACAATAAACTCATGAGAAACCATGAAAACCTCTAAAATTATATAAAATTTCTTTCATGTAACTAAAAGCTACATAACTTTGTCCATTATCTCAAGCTTCCTCATAGCCTCATTATTAATTCTGGTATCAGAGTGGCAGCAGACGTGACAAAAATATTTATAGAACATACGCATACTTAAGCATACCTGTTCAAAATTAAATAAACACAGATACATTAAAGGACAGATGATGCAAACTGAATTAGATATTAATGTCTCACATTCTTCTGACATTACCAAATGACTCATGCCTTAATGTACGAAGTTGTTTTAGACATTGTTTTAACCTATTTCTACTCCTAGTAACATTTCCACATGTATTTTATTGGGTATTTGAAGCAGGTGGACCAGTTGAAGTAGAATACAAATATATCATCTGTGAAGATGACTTACCAATGCTCTTTTGAAAAAGAGACAAAAGACTCATAATCAGTTATAGAAATTTGCTCAGATCACTTAACAAATGTTGATCTGAGAACTTAAAAGAAACAGCAACTGACATTAGCCATCACGATTTTCAAACTGAACAAATACAGTTAACGTAACAGGACATACCTATATAAAATTTTAGGGAATGTGTTAAATGTGTAAATTAACTTTGTAATAACCCTAAGCTTGTGCAGTGCTCTTCCACAGAACATCTTTTTGTAAAACTCAACCAGTCCTTCCTTTTCTTAGTCCCTCTGGCTAACCTATGTACCAATATGCTTAATATTAGCTCCCATACTGACATTAACCAAGCACATCCCCTCAGATGATCCATCTGTTTTTCAGAAACAAAATGCTAAATCCTGCTGCCCATTCACAAATGCAATATTGCTTTCTTTTTTCTCTTCCACAATCAGAAATAAAAAATTACTTTCTATGGAGGGGAGGTGCAAAGGCAAGAAAGCTTGGTATTTTAAATTTTTCTTGGACCCTGAAATTTAAATTTTTAGAAATATGCTCATCCTACCCACACCACGAGTGATGGTAAAGGCTTTTTGTGCAGGTCAATTGCAGCATGTCTGATTTTGGCACAGTAGAATAAGTGACTTTATCAGCTATGACATTTCTAAGACTACTACAGAAAGTCAAAAGGCAGTTGCATGAATTTCCCTTTCTTGTAGGGATCAAGCCATCAGATGTTTTGCTCAGTCACTTAAATTTGCCCACCGCACAGAGAGCTTTGCAATGAAGAAATCTCCGCTAAATCCCAAAACGAGATGCAAAATTTAAAAAAAGTGAAGTGCTTGCACGTATATGCATGAATGCAAAACATATGCCATGGCTTATGTCACTGGAAGCAGCATGTCCTTGTTTTCAAAGGTAAGCAGAAGGAAATCTCAGTAGTGCACCTGCAGGCCAGGCTTTCTGCAAGGATCGATGCTTCCAGAGAAGCATGAAAGGAGACCATGGGCCAGGCCACGTCGTATTTTCTCAGCAAGGCTCTATCGGTAACAAAGAAGGCAAAGCTTATCGTGCTCAGTGCCCGTATTCTACAAGCTTGCTGTAATGCTCAAAGGGCTTAAGTGCCCTTATCTGCCAACCCCCTGCTTCATTTCTTCATTGAAATAAATCCCTTTGTAATAACAAACGAGACTTGCTACTTAGCCTGTATGCAGATGAGGAAGGACAGAGCTGCTGTTACATCTGGCTGGCAAATGACAATCCATATAGGTAGCATGAACTGTTTAGGGATTACAGACAAAATTAACTAAATGTATCTCCCTGTTACTCCCTTTGCCCCACTAAGTCTTTAACCCTCCTTATTATAACAGAGTAATTCCAATGCACATTTAAAGCTACAGCTTGAGCTAAAGCTACATAATTTTAGTAGTTTTATTTTAATTTTTTTTGAATGAGTGATTTTCTAGAACATATTCCTGGACTCAGAGTGGGTAGAAACAAGGAATGAGGAGAGTGGTTTCAGATTATTTAAACACTGCCAATTCCTACAGTCCTGCCACAGGCTGTCAAAGGTGTTAGTCACTTACAGAGATCAGGATACCCTCTAGTTCAACAACTTAGGCATGCTTTTAAAAATTGCCTCTAAAGGGGAATACAGATGTTCATTGTAGCTACTAGAAATAAAAGGGAGGAGGGGATGAGCAAAAGCTTAATACAGAAAAAGGGATTTCCTGAATATATTTACTTATTCCTTAGATGGCAATTTATAAATTATGTGCTTTTCCGTAAATGTAGAAACTGGAAAGTTACAAGAAACATATTGGAATATTTTTTGAAGTATTTTTTAAGGTACAGAAATAGCCTGCGATTTCATTTGGCAAGGGCACAGAGGTCTTGAATACATCTGTGATTTCTGTCGTGTGGGGCTTGAAGGAGGACATTGACATGTGTAAAGATGATAAAGGATTAGTTCCAAAATGCTGAATTGTCCACTTCAAAACAAATTACACAAGTTTCATCTGCAATTTAAAAGTCCTAATGTTTTGCACACCAACAACTCAAAATTAGTAAGTCACTCTTGCATAGTGTATGCATGCTCAGAATTAAGTAACTTCAAAAGCACCGTAATTAAGAAAAGCATAACGAACTTGAGACATAAACATGGGATCACCTTCCTTCTTTTGAGTATTTAGTAAGTATTTATATAAAGACTTATGAAGATTATCAACCCAAGTTTGTTCTGGAATTTCCTTCCATTCCTTTATTTTCCTGTAACAGCACTCTTATTTATTATCATATTTATGGGGAAAAAAACCGTAACATTTTTAGTTTATTCTCTATGCTTTCCTAGTAGACTTGCTAAACTATCTTTCAGTGCACTGCCTGTTTACCAACCTTCCTCCCTGCAGATCATAAGCACTAAAAATATTTAAGAATTATTTTTCTTCTTTTACATCACCATTGGAAGAAACTTCACTTTCTATGTCATTTCTAGGCTTTTTTATTTTTATTTGCAAGGCTGTTGATTAACAAGAGTTGTGACTGAAGAGACTGATGCAAACACCTTACACCTTCAGTCAAGAACTGCCCAGTTTCTTAACAACAAAACTGGGCAGGTGGAGAAGCAAGGATGCAGGACTTACTTCTGAAGGAAAATGGTGTCCATCTTACATACACCAGTATCACTGAAACCAGTGTTTACCTAGCTACAAAAAATAAGCACTTTAATTCAGGTTTAAGATACCTTTTGGTGTATTACAATACAACATGTAAACAAAATAAATGTAATCCTTAGAACACCCCCGTCATTATTTTTTGCTAGCAAACTACGTTAAAAAAAAAAGTGAGTTTTGTCCAGCTTAACATTGACAATATAAACACAAAAGATGCAAACTGGTTCAGTAATGGGCCACAGCGTCTGTACATTTCCTGTGAGTCAAAACAGCATATAAAATCTTGTGAACACGATTCACAAATCCAACCAGCATAAAGAAATGTACTGAAAGCATAAAGAAGCAGAGGTACTAGAATTGTGTTGCTGAAACAACAAAGAGTGCCACACATTTCTTCTTACCTGAAAATCATAATTAAAAGGATTGACTTTAAGAAGTCAGTAACTTTAATCCTGCCTGTATATGGTCTTCTTTCATATGACTAAATTGGAGCTGCTAATTGTTTCAGTAGTATTGTTGTGGTGAATAGACTAAGTGAATGATGAGATGTTGAAGCTGAATCAGATAAACAAGACATTTAATTCAGTCCCCACTTCCAGGTCTCAAACTCAGGAAACCTCCTCCAGCCTTCCAGCATAAACCACTGTGCAGCCACTAATTCCTCTGTATCATCTGGCTTAGTTTATGCACTTGATAGCATTTTGAAAAGCAGACAGAAGCAGGTTGGAGCCACACATGCAGTAATGTCAGCACTACCATTAGATGCAATAACCTCTTTAACCTGTGTCAGGTGCAGCTGGAAGAGCACATGTATTTCCTTCCCTCCATACACCTGTGATTCTTGATAAAAGTTCTGGTAAATCACACTTCATGTTCTCTATTTTGATATTTGCACTTACAGATACAATTGGACTGTTTGAATATTGAGCACAATGCATTTGGAAAGGGTTTAGAGAAATACAGCGAAGATGGCTTCCCTCCATGACCAAAAATTACGATTTGATGAAAATACTCATATGCATAATTATCTAACAGCCAGCACAGCTGAAAAACTTTGAAGAAATGCAAACGTTTTTCCTAGCATACTGATCATTATCAGAAATAAATTACAGGGTCCAGATGCTTGTCATAATCTGACATCATCAGAAGGCATAGAATATGCAAGTACTATACAGTTGCCCTTGGCACAGTATTTTGATAGAAACACCCAACAGGTGCCTCCTTCTCTAAATCCATTTCTTCATCTTGCAAGGAATATAAAAAACATTCTCTCTAGAATGAAATGGTTGATACTGCAAAAATATTCCTATCTGTGTTCACTACAACAAAATATTGTTCAATTCCAGTAAAATCTATGTCTCTAAAATAAACCAAACACTGCAGACTAAATATCACTGAATCTGCTTTAGGAATTAATTCTGCTGCCACTACTCAAATCAGATATCGAGGTGCTGCATTTTTTCCTAATGATTTTTTTAATTAAATTGTTTACCTTTTCAGCATTTACAATCAGTACGGTGATACCTATCTATGAAAGGCACATTACTGTGAATTGCCTCAATTACAGTATTCTAATGCACAGATTTAGTAACATGTGAGTATTTGACTCATTGTCTTCAATCAAACTCAGACCGAACAGAGAAGGTGAATTAAACCAATACCCATTAGTTTAAAAGTAGCAGATAATTTTTTATACTAAAGAGTGCGTTTTAAAAGGTTATTATATGCTCCTAGACTGGAAACATCTCATTAGAATGTGATGTTTGGGGCTGTCCTAGAATTTTAGTTTCTAAGAGCTCAGACATGAAAGCAATCAAGCCTGTGCTGCTATATAATAGATTTTCACTGTGAATATTAACAGACTCTGAACTGTAACACAAATTGGTAACGTGTGTTTTAAATCTGAACTCTGATGAAATTTCTCAGTACAGCAAACTTTCTGGAGGGCGGAAGGATGTGACTGAAGCTGTAACAGCAGTGCAGACAGAACTCCCAGCTTCCCAGCAGGGGTGGTGCAAGGGCACAGGAGCCCTTTTGCTCCACAGTGAATCAAGAAACACTTTCTGGCCCCCTGAAATATCACAAGCATCCTAGCCTTCCTGAAAGCTGCAAATGCAGTGCTTGGGAGTTTCTTTCTCATCTTAGAAGGCAAAAGTTCACGGTGTGTATTGCAAAGACTGGAAAAAAAATCTTCTGAATTGACATGCTTGCTTCTCTAACAGCAACTTCCTCTACAGAGCAAATCTCACAATTTAATTGTATCATAACTGAGATGAATGGGGCAGTTCACAACTCAGCTACAGACGTCAGCAAACACTACTGCATTGAGACTAATACTCAGGCAAACCTTTTTTCACAGTCATGAGGGGCAAATGTAAACACAGGCTGCCAGAAGCTGAGACCCTCAGAATCTGCTGTGCTTTAGCCCAGCTTAAAATAAACCTCATGAAGTTAAGGATGTTAGCAGATGTATTAAAAAAGAAACTCAATAAATCCAACCCCATTCCCATGAAAAAAAGACACAGAGGCTGAAATTTCCACAAGCTCAGTAAGTAATGGCAAAAACAGTATTTAGTCCGCACTTGGTGCTAGGGCCACAGGTGGCAGTAGCCAGGTTCTCTGTTTTTACAGACCTGGAGATACCTAAAATTCTTGGACCCATTTTTGCTCAGTTTACCATCCTTTACCACACAAATAGCAGGTCTTAAATTCTCTGGACATTTTGCTGTTCTCCTGTACCTAGCTGTGCTCTCAGAGCATTGGAGCTTTTGTCACCTCCCTTTATGGAACACTGCTCTCAACTATAGCAGATTAAAGATTAAAGATTTCCCATTGCCTTTATTTTTTCCACCATGCTGTCCTGTGCAGTCAGAAGATAAAGAGTCAGTAGCACTTGACATGGAAGTTAAACCGTGAAGTTAGCACATGCAACTGGTAGGTCATGGACGTTAAATGGAGCTCCTAAAAACAACACTTTTAAGTGTCATTAATCATTAAGCATGTCCTGCACACAACAGATAAAGTAAATGCTTATCAGATTTTGGAGGAAACCCTGCTCACTTCCATCAGCAAGAGTATCATCTTTCCACAACCAGCAAAAATCCTCTATTCCAGCAAATGACCTTTGATGTCATCAGAACTGCCTAGGCTTCACAGTTACTGGCGGGATTATGTTCCCTAAAATGTACCCACAGCTGAGACTGAAGACACTTCCAGAATGATTTTTTGCATCACATTTCCCAAATTTTTCTTATTCCTACTCTATCAAAATTTGATTCCACAAAACAGCACATTATCACAAATACGTGTGGAGAGTCCTTTGCATTTTTCATTTTTTTTAAGACTAAAAATGACAATTGGAAATCCGAATAAGGTAAATGGAACAGCATTATTTGTCAGGAGAACAGAACTGAAAAGGGAAAAACACTGGAATCAAACCAAAATTTCTTGAAGTATTTATTAACCTGTGAAAGGTGTATGTTCCCAAGGATCATGATCAGAGCTACTTTATTCTATTTTGGAAAATATTCTTATTAGCAAATAAAACTGGTTGACCCAAATCTGCTAGCGTCACCCAATATAATGTCAAATCATCACTACAGGGAGACTGCCTTGAAAAAGGGTAACATGAGGTCTTACAACAAAGTTCTGAATTTTAAATAAATCCTTCCTTGCTATGGTACTGATTAAAAAAACCAGATAACCACAGCATTCCATAAATTACAGGAATGTATTGAACAGTGTGGCAAGGCAAAAATTACTGACATGTCATAATTTTCATGCTATATGCTGCACAGAGCAAGTGTGCTCTGCAAGGTAAACAAAAAAACTTTTTGATTTTGCACTGCAGTCATCAGTAAGTGAATTCATCTGCAGCCTGTTCTAAGTGCACTTGCAGAAGAACATCACACAAATGCCTCCAAAATGCTTAGCTGTAATAAAAGTATAATAATGATTTTATTTTGCAGCTGAGCTAAGGTAAGCGGAAATGCAGGCATATAAATCTAAATTGAATTTTTAAATACTTGTATTTAGGATTCCTTTCAAGATTCGCAATGAAAACTTTAGTCTGAATTCCCAATATAATGATTTTATGCTTTTAATAGTCATCTTTTTATTTGCTCTTCTGCCATAAATTTGGTTTTGCCAATATAAATAGCTCCTAATAATAGGAGTAGGGTTACATTTAAACTTGTTAATTCTCTTTTAGAAAATAAATTTTGTAATAGATATAGGAATCAGTAATAGTTCCCATGGTAATCTAAAAAAAAAAAAAGCTTGCTATTTGCCACATATATTATTACTGTAAAAAACACCCTTCCTGTATGCTTAATATAGCACAAAAGACAGTATTACACACAATAATTTAACCCTACAGATATAATGTTGACATGTAAAATCCTGGTTTCGTACTTGGATTTATTACTTGCATGCTTTTATATTTTCCAGATTACAATGTATTTGCATGCTGAAATCCTTTATTTCTTTATGTGCAAACTCTATTACACTAATTTATAAGAGTGGTACTGCAGGAGTAGATACATATTACCTGGAAAACAGTACTGCACACAGCTGAAAAATATACTCTAGTTCAACTGAAAAACAGGCCAAAACCCCATATACAAATATCTCACATTTATTAGTCTTTCTTTATACTCCACTGAATCCACATGCTAAACCATAAAGAAAGGAAGTTTTTAACAGATATCATGTTTTTCACGACAAAATTCAGTGTAAAGATTCAGGTGTGTCTTTAGCACTATTCTTCTTTTCATTATAAAATTATGGCAGGGGTTTAACTCCAAGACAAGTTTAGCCTAAACCTCCATATTTTTTTACAAGAACAAGTGTTTTAATTTTACCAGCCAAACCTGAGTTATCTGGTTAAGGGATTTGGTGTTAGGTGTGTCTCAGGGGGTGAGGAGAGAGGGATGGAGGGGTGTTTGTTTCTGTTTGGGTTTTTGTTTTAAATGAAGACATAATTTAAAATTCAGAAGCTCTGGTTCAGAACTGCAGAATACTGCCTATTGCTGTGGGAAAGGGGTGCTATTTTGCTGGGACTGTCTCTTCAGTATCTCATATTTAAACCCATGTGGTTATCTGGATAGTGCCATACGTAGGATTCAATTACCACAGGCATCTATAAACTTCCCCACCCTACTGGTGGAGGAAAAAATAAATTAGTGTTATTTCTATTTTACCAGACAAAAAATTGACGAACAGAAAAAATAAGTGGCTTATCCAAGCTTATGCACAAAGTCTGCTACAGAGTGCAAAGTAAAATAAATTATTTTCAACATTATTCTAGCCAAAGGACCCACATCACCATCCTTCTGTTTCCTTTTGAGTATAAACAGTTTTAAAAATGAGAGTGTAATACGCACCATGCACATCAAATACACAAAACTGCATGCTGCAGCAAAAGAGACAGAAAACACAGTCAGCAACAGAAAAATCACAAAGAGATTGTCTTTTCAGAGTGTGCTTTAACACAATCCCTGGACTTTAAAAGCATACCATAGCAAAGATCTCCCAAAATTCTCCAAGGTGTCAAAAATCCATACATAACCTAAATTTGTTACTCTAGGAAACCATTTTTGTTCTTTTTCTTTGGTTTTTTTTTGGGGTTTTTTTTTTGGTGAATGTGTCAGCCATGAATACATTAGTATATAAGCAATGAAACAGCACAGTTGTATAAGGTGAGTAACAAAGGGGAGTGAGGCTCCTAAAACTAAGGGACAGCTAAGAAATACATGATGGCAAACAGGTTGTCCTTAGGCATAACCAGTATGTATATCAAGCAGGCTCAGGACACAGGGGTTAATGGAGTATGGGGACAGATTTGTTTTATGTGTCCCAGAAAAGAGAAATGGTTGGAGAAAGAAGCATAACGAATTCTCCGGTGTTTAGAAGGTAAACTTTAAAGGCAAAGCAACAGAGTGTGAATGTTACATGGGACAATTAGTGGTGAGGACCCCTGTCTGAAAGTGAGCAGCCTGTTGGGATATGCAGGACATTTGATAGGTAGAATCACTCTTGCCACTTGGGTCATGACCTCATTAACAGTCAAACAGCAGTGCTGAAAATTAATGACCTGCATCTGACTGCCCAGTCAAAATCTACTCTTCACAACAATGTTTACATTTGAGAATGGATTTAGCAGGTGTCAGTTACTGCAGACTATTCAAGTATAACAAATTTTATCTAGAAAGCATTAAAGCAGAAGAAATAAAGACTGCATTTCCTGAACTCCACAATTTGTGCGGCAAAATATGAAAGGATTTGGACAGACATCCAAGTGTAAAGCTCGTGAAAGCTCTTTTAGACTCAACTCCTCAGTGCAGAACAAAGAAAACCACATATGATGTTCAGCTCTTCATACACTCAGGCACACCAGCTAATTCGTGAAGAACAATCCAGAGGCCGTTGCAGCATATCAGTGAAAAAGTACACAGAAAATTGGATGTTTTACATCAAAATGTATCAAAAAGCATAAAGGAAATGAGAACCATGTATTACAATTAAGACAGAAACACTAACCACATCTATTTGGCATTATGCTGACATGAAACTATTTAAACTGCTTAAGGTTCACGAATACTACATAACTATTAACCTACAGGATGGGAAAATACAGAGTTGTTTTCTCACCTCAAAAGTCTTCAGCTGTCTGCCAGAGAAATCTTCCTTCTCTGAGATCTTCATGAGCTGACCTAACTGTACAGGAGCATGGACTTCCAGAAAATCCCATGAGGCGGGGAATGTCAGGACAGTGTGCAGTGCAAAGGGGCCATGGCGATTGCCATTTCAAAAAATCTGGCCATTCATGAGCAGGGAATTAACATCTCTGTGATGACCATCAGAACAGCAGGGCAAATCTCAATGCTACTTGTTTATGTACTTACCAGACTCTGTCATACTAGTTATTCACAACTGCTCTGAGAGAATAAAGCTATTTATCAGTCTTCTTAAGGAAAACTGTTACTTTCTGTTACTTAAGTTTTCTTAAGGAAAACTGTTACTACAGGAGAACTGAAGAGATGTAAATTCTATTAAACAAAACAAGCACAAGGATCTGGTAATATATGTGAATATATATTTTCTTTCAAGAAAAAAAGTGCTGCCTCCAAGCAAAAGATAAGTAAAAAGCAGAAACAAAATAAATTTAGCAAATGAGAGCTTCTAGTGTCTCAAAGACAGAGCTCCTGAGATTTACCTCTATATATTAGGGGTGTAGAGTAATGGTTGTTGTATTGGATGGTTTATGGTTTGTAGATCTATGGGGACCCATCCCAACTGAATTCTTTAACAGCTGATATGACAGAGACGTCCATTACCCAAATGGACAGCACTCTCTATTGATCAGTGTTCCACTCAGCAATCCTATTTGTCATTCTTTTGTCTCTGCCCTCATCTATGGTAGATGAAAAGAAGGAAATAATCAGGCTCTAAAACAGTTAATCCACCTATAAGACAAAATAAGCAATTAAAACACCTAAGGCACAGAACCCTTGGTATATCTACCTCATCTTTCTGTAAGACAGGCAGGCAGAACCGAGAAGCAGCCTTGGTATCAAAGAGGAGATAAAGAAATGCTACAGTCACTACAAACTCTGCTTATGTCAAGTGTCACGTTCCTTTCGTAGCTTCTTTGTGAAATGTTTTTGTTTCTCTCAACACATTGTCGGGAAAAAAGCCAAAATCCCAACAAAATAATAGTGACTACCTTACCTAATCAACCAGTGAATCACGGGGAGATGCAACTGCATTTAATGTGATTTATGCAGTTAGACTAGAGTCATCCAGTATTCCCATACACACAGTATGCTTTTTACATAATTCTCATATGAAAGATTAGAGCAGACATGAGAAAAGCAACACTGAAACATTCAATGTTCTCCTTCATCGTACACATAAGCACCCATGTCACGGAGACAGAAGCTTTTTCATGCCTTCACCGAACACAGTAACAGAAATAATTAAACGTCTTCCAGACCTGAACTGCATAGTCATTAGCAAACAGTCAATGATTTGAGCCGCCACTAGAGCTCGAACTGCACTTTGCCCAGGCTTTTCAACCCATTTCCATTCGGAAAGCCTTCCATATCCAAATTTCCCCTGAGAAATGTTTTATGATGCTATAAAGACTGCCAACCAGAGACGAGAGTTCCTAGGCACCTGAGCCACAGACAGAACTATCAAATAACCCTTAATTGCTGGATGACTCTGGGTGGCTGAGCTTGAATTCTGATCTCCAAATATTATCCATGCAACTGTCTTCAGAGATAAGGCTGTTATGATAGCAGCAGATCAAACCAATTAAAATAGGGAACAGTGAACACATCAAGACCCTAACTTTCACCATAAACACAGTTTAACACACACAAGTGGCAAGATGCAATGTGCTCTCTGCTACATCAAGAACACAGCCTAGGACCTAATCTCCTTCTGCTTTGGAAGGAGGCATGCACACAGCTGAGGGAATAGCAGAGTTTGAGTGAAGGAAAACACTGCATACTCAGGACTAAACACAGTAGCTATTAATAATTCTATAAACACTGCTGGATTGCAAATGCTGATACCAGTAGCACATATAGGTTCATTTTAAATTTAGGAAGATGTTTACAGCTTCAGCCACCAGCACGAATATTCCAATACAATTGCAGGGCATGTATTTTTCTTTTGCCTCACATCTGAGCAACTCCTGCTTTCCATTCATGCAATTCTGCTAGCATCTCTGTCTGGTATTGTTCATGCCCTAATCTACTTCATGATTTATCTCTTATTGTTGCTGCCAAAACCCTCTGATAAGGCTGTAAGCTTTAAATTTTTACACATTCAACAAGTAAGAAATACAGCAAAGATGCTGCACATAAAAGGGACAGTGAATAAGAATTTCTTAGTAAGCACATAAAATTTTGTTCATTTGGCAGAAAAAGGCGGAAACATGAGAAGAGAGGAAAATGGGAGGGTTGATATAAAATCTAACTAATGGATCCCACAGGGCAAAACCATAATTGACTGCTGGAAACTAATGTTAATAAGGAGGATCTGGTTAAATGAATCATGGACATTAAGAAATAAAATCTCAGCTTTAGCCAAAGAAAGGTTGAAACCTACAATCATGCAACATAGTGCTGCTTAGAACGTTTTCCCCTCCCCCCCCAGTTTATCTCAAAATTCAGTTAGATCTTTATAAGTCATTAGAAAAAGTAAATAAATAGTAAATAAATAGTAAAAGAAATACTTTAAAATTCATCCATCCATTATTTCTGTGGTGTTATTAATCTCTAACTGTGACAACTCCATATAAAAGTGGACCAGAAAGGAAAGTAGAACAGAGAGTCCTGAGTCCCTTTTTCTTGTCTTTCTGATCATTTCCCTTTTTCATACTGCACTGCTGTGGTGGTATTTAAGCACTTGATGTTATTGAAACTTTGTAAAATGACTCTCCAAGTGACATCATGTAGACAGTCCTTCACACAGTTTCAGTCGATTTCAGATAAGCTTACTCACATTAGAAAGGAAGAATATACACTTTTTCTCCCCCTTCACAAGCATCTTTGCAAACCCTCAACTTAAATATCCAAATAAAACACCTCCCTAGCCCACCCACCCCAAAACTTATCTTATTTCTGTAACTAAAGATTTGGGTTGCACAAGCCTACCCATATGGACATCTGCTGCATCCTTTATATTATACCCCCTAGTTTCTCACTTTGTGAGCAAAAATCACACAGAAAACAGAAAGGGGAAAAAGAGAGGAGAGAACAGAGCATGTTATAACTGGCCTTAAATTTACAAATGAGAATATTTCTAAAAACTGATGACATTGCTTAAAGATTCCAGTGTTCTCTTCCTACTTATTTTTAGACTTCAAGAAGCACCAAGCCCTTTCAATATCAGCATTTTCATTGAGCCCATAGAAATAAAAACTCAGATGAGAAATTAATAAAAGCTTAACAAATCTACAATTCTCTTATTTGTAAATTCATGTCACATTTGAACTACAATGTTACTACTTAGTAGAGCTGACTCAAAATGCTATCTAGGCCATTTGAAAAAAAAATCGCTTTTCCTCAAGCACCTCATTTTATCTTAATCAAAGTACTAGCATTATTTCTGTCTTTAGGGGTACAATTCCTGAATCACCACGTTTTGCTCTTTTAGACTGTTTTGATGCTCTGGTCTGCTTCATTTGAATCAGTGAAGTAATTCTTGGATGACTACCACTTTTCTGAAAATATGGCAAGCAGAAGGGCTTAGTGGCTTATTCCAGCTACTTACTTCATTATTCTAGTGTTGCTTATTTAACTTAAAAAATATGGCTGGTACCATATATGTGCAGTGCATCTGAGAGCAACACAGTATTTCAGGTATGTGCACTACCTCTCTTCAGCATTCAGACCATTGCTCTGCATCTTATTGAGATCAATGGCTTGCTCTTCTTTGCCTCTTCTGAGAGAATTAAATACTCCCTTCAGAGCAGAATGGGTATCAGAAATCAAGATAGTTTGCCTGCTAATGCTTCCATATTACTCTCTTATGAGAGGGATACAACTCAGTTTGTCAGTTTTACTCCTCTGTAACAGTAATTGCAGGTTTTGCACCTTGGCTGTTCACATTCACTTTGAAGTTTTCCCCCTTCAGGCTTCTCCCCTCTCTGCCCTCTTCTCACTTGTTTTGATATGACTTGCACATTTCCTGCTATTACAATTAACAATGCATGCACAGAAACAATAGCCACTGTCACAACACTCACAGCTTCAAAGCTCTCTCCAACTTGCAAGACATAATACACAGAGAGGACATTAATGAAAAGGCTGAATTTAAAATCCCATTTATCCTGAAAAGGTCATGCCACATTGAGATGTCCTTGGGAGATTGCTGGGAGACACTGGGCTCTTTCAATGTTGTGGTGATCATTTTCTCAGCAAGAGAATTATGCTTTACATGTCTGCACTGTTTAAGGGTACATACATGCTAATTTAATTTATGTTTTTAGGAGAGCTGAAGCTTTAACAGAGAAAATGCAAGGAGTTATAGGTTGCACTGCATGCACAAAGGATTATGCCTGTCTCTCAAGAGCTAATGGCAGAGCTGCAATGATCAGTTCACTTTCTTAGTAGTGTTCTTAATTCACACTCACTGTCTTGCAAAGAAAATTCCCCCATATACAAAAGCTATTTAAGAAAAATCCCCCGGTGTTTGCAAAGATTTTGAATAGAATTGGACCATTTATAGCCTAAATAATTGGACCATTTATAGCCTAAATAATTATAGCCTATAACCTACACCAAGTACAGATGTATTCCTACAGGAAATGGCTGTGCTACTGCTGTTTTGTTATTTGAACATCTTCATGTCATTGGTGTTCAAATTAACCTTTAAAAAAATTATTCCACAGGTTTAGTTGCTTAGTACACTTCAAGAAGGTAGCAGCCACAGCTATTACATGGAATTTCAGTCTAAAAGACGCTAGCTATCTTAGGGCCATGACTAGTTGTTCTACGCTATTTTAGGAAGGCTAGGAATTTATGTGTGCTGAGACAGATGGCCTGACAGACTGAGATGAAACAACAGAAACAAGGGACTTCCAAAGAACAATATGATTGTAGCAACTTCTTATACTAGAGATTATTGCTTACGATGAAATACAATTCCCATGCATGTGGATATAAGCAGAACTACAATGACACACTATCAATGAACTACTCTTTTCAATTACAATCCCCAAATTCAGAGGCCTTGTAAGTGTATGGAGATAATAAAGCCTTTCAAGCCACACCTTCAAAGAGAAGACGTAGTTGAGAGACTCCAGATCTTCTTGAAGTTCCATTCATTTATTATTATTATGATATTCCTAAGTTTGAAAAACACAGTGTTGTATGTCCCATCTCAAGGCTAAGACTGAGCACTATTATTTTAGGTTTACGTAGCAGAGATCTCAGTACAATACTGGGCATGTGAGAACTGGTGTAAATGATGTTCAGTGAAGAGGACGACAAGTTAATGTGATTTCACCATACTCTATGTTAAAATTTCCACTTTTTAAGAATAATCCTTCTTGTCCTCCCCACACAGACACTTCTGTCAGTATCTTCATAAGTTTATGCCTTAACTAGGTGTTGGCCAGAGGCCCTATACTACAACTCATCACTGAAAGAAAGGATGAAAGAAGAAACACAGGAAGAGAGTGTAGTTTGTATCTTAATTCTTCCATTTTCTTAATTTCTTCTGAAAGAGCAGTTCCGTCTGTGTTTTCGTTTTATGACTGGAAAAGATGTTAAGTGGGAAGCAAAAAACAAAGGCTCCAGGAAGTAAAGAAAAAGTACTTGCACAAAGTAATATCATGATAGTGACAAAGAAAACTTTGAACGTAAGACATTCTTTTTAATGTAGTTCTTCAGGTACATCCTGAGCTTGCTGTGCAGAGGACCAGGAGCCTCCACGGCCAAAGGGGGCGAAGGAAAAAAAAAAAAAGGAAGGTACATACTACAGGATATGGCCAAGTGAGGCTAGGAATGGTAAACCCAAATGTATATAAAAAGGCTGTATCATGAAGGTAGCTAGAAAAATACATACCTTCTCTACTCGTAGCAAATAGCCTTCATGTGTCTGACCATGGAAACAAGAATTGAAACCAATGTTCTCTCAATTACCAGAGGGCATGATTCAAAAACACTTGACACATTAACGTAGCAAGACTGAGGAATTCAGTGCAGCAGATTAGAAAATACCTAAGCTATCTCAAATTCACGTCACAAATGTTTTCTTAAAATTTTATTTACTTCAAGGTGTCATTTTCTCCTAGGCATGGGCAAGATAGCATTCTTTACTGTCAATGTTTGAGACTAAAGCCCTGAATTCAAATTGTCTTCCCTGCTCCCTTCATTCTGTCTCCCTCACTCAGACCCCACAAACACAAAGGATGAGTTTTGTGAGTTTGTTCATGTAACAAACTTCAACAGAACTCATCCGGAACACCATGTCAGTTAAGCTCATGCACAGACACCGGAGGGACCGAGGGTTAAGACCATTAGAAGGGACACTAATGGGCAAATGTAAATTTTCATTGGTGTACCTCATGCCAAATTAAAAAGAAAATAAAAGAAAAAAAAAGAAAAAGAAAATAAAAAACTTAAAGCAAGCTGACATCTGGCAGTTTCTTCTCAGGAGAGGTCCAAGGTGAAAATAGCTGGGGCTTTGAAGAGCAGAATCAGCGTGCACTGGCAAAGGTGTCTCTTCAACACAGGTGTTCTCCGTCTCTCACCTTCCTAAGTACAAAACTGACTTGCACATATAAAAATAGAAGACAGGAAAAAACCCAATCACTCCTAATCTCAAACCTCTTACAAGTAGCATCAGCAACTCTGTGATTTATTTTAATGTGTCCACATAGTGCTATTCTCCACCTTATCTCTGCATTTTAATGGTGGTGGGGAGGGGAAAGAAGGAGATTTTAAACAGCTATTTTATGGATTTTATTAGGGAAACATACATGTTCTTCAGCTATATGAATTGTTCTGGATTCTGTCTCCTTTTTCAAATTTAGGACTAAAATATATTTGAGCATGGCCTTCTCAGTAATTCAAGCCACAAAGCAACAAGCTAAATGACATGGGCAATTCATCTACTTCCATCCTGGGAGGTCAGTTACCATTCTTCAGATGCAAGCATGATATCGGAGATTCCCATTTCTTTCTTTATTCATTTGTTCCTTATTATTACAATAATCCTGGTATCAGGACTGAACTTTAGCATATAGAACTAACTACTGGGAAACCGGGAAATACATCAGATCTTTCAGCATTTATATTCAAAGTAACACTGGAGGCAACATCTATGAAGATAACCCAGTATTTCCCATTTATAAAACCCAATTTTTCATGTAATTTGTCTAACTTTTTAAAACTGGAACATTTCTGGGTGTTTTAAACAGGAAAAAAGCCTGACACAGGACAGTACAGATGGGAAGGCAGAAGGAAGGATAGCAGAATCCATGCCCATTAGAAAATGCTTCCCTATGGAGCCTGGCATGGAGACTCCCAACTCCCACGACCACCCTGCTGTCAGAAGATATCAAAGCCCATCAGCACATCCCTCCCTGTGTAGTGCTACTATGCAAAAGATGACAACCTGCTGCAGTTACCATTTAGTCAGCTGAAACAGCAGAGAACTATGGGGTTAACTACAAACTCCAGCATTCCCAATGATCCCGGACACTTTGATTTGTTATGAAAGAAGATGCATTTTATGACTTCAGAAACATGTTAAAAATATAGGTTGGGTTGCAAAGTCAAGCTTTTCAAAGTTATGAAATGCTTAAAAGTTGCCATTTTACCTCAGTCTCAATCTGCATCTACTACAGTACAGTCCGTAACAACGTGATCATGCTAACTGCAACATTAAATCAGAGTGAAAAGAACCTGTTCAAAGAACAGTTACTTTTTTTTTGGTAGAAAACACTTCAATTAACAGAATGGAGGGTCTTTTTCCTATTTAAAAAAAACATTGCAGCAAAAAACATCAGGAGCTTCTCATTGCCTCTTGCTCAAGCATTTACTTAGGTTGCAAATATTGACAAACCTTATATTTAACACTTCTCTCAGCTGAAGGGTTTTATCAACTGTACTATACAGAAATGGAATTGAAACAGTAGAAGGTTAATGCAAGAGTGACCAAGAATTTGGGCCCCCTGATTTGCAGCATCAGGGTGTTTAGCACTTTGTCACTCATGTTCAAGACATAGTTCCCATTGACTACAATTACACCTGTGAGAATTCAGCACTTTTGCAGATCAGATCCTGTAATTTCAACTCAAGCCACCCAGCAAATCAGGAACAAGCAGTGGGCAATCATCTGTGCAACATCTAGGTTAAGCCATTTGCCTAAAACCACACAGAAACTTTTTCAAAAGTTTACTTCACTCAATAAATCACATTCTTCCAATGCCCATTGCACCTGAATACTAGCTGATAATTGCGCTCTAGGGATAATGTAGTTATTACTATCTAATGCACTGTACCACTTTCTGTCCAAGAGGATGCTCCGGCAACTAATTCTATTTTTAAAAGGAAATAAGTAAAATAATAAACCCCTCAACAGCAAAATTTCTAACCAAAGCAGCATTTTTCCTTTTAAAGAGAAGGACCCAAGAATCCTTCAGATAACCCCAAGCACTTGGCTACAACTATTAATCTTTGTGAAAAGTCCTTAGATAGTAAGGTGAAGATGAACAGTAAAAAAGGCAAAAGACAGCTAAGATATATAGGGATAGCTAAGACATATAGGAAAGAACACACAGAGAGAATTTGGTTAGATGACTAATTTCTCTTTAACCAGGTCAAATTAACTAACAAAAGGTATGAAACATAACGGAAAAACCAGCAACAGCAAGAACTCCTATCAGCATATATTTGGCACTTCACACATGTAAACTACTTTTAAAAATTAACTAATTAATCCTCACAACCCCATATTCCCATCTGATGCAGTAAAGTATTATAAACGTGCATTTTACATGAGGAAACTAGGGCACAGAGATTAAAAGCTGTATTTCCAAAATGTCCATTAATTCTGTGCATCAGTCTGGAGTGCCCAATTTGAGACATTGAAAAAGAGGACATAAGATATTCTGAGGACCCTCAACTCCTGAGAAAGCCAGCACCGGTCATAAAGAAGGCATTTGAGAAAAACATCTCAAGTTTGGCACTGTGATAAAAACAGAAGAACATTAGAATTTACAAACATTTTTTGAAGGGACTGCTATTAATACACATGGGTTTGAGACAGAGCTGGGCCTGATAATAATTTAAAATTGAATGCAAGACACTGAATTTAATATGCATTCATTTAAGGAAAGGCAGCTAGCACTGAAAGAACCTCTGAATGAAGCCCTTCTGCTAGGCAACCAAAACAGTGTAAGAAACAGAGGAGGAGGTCCAGGGAGAAATGAAGAGGCCTAAGTCATGGCAAGTCAGCACAGTCCATCCAATGCAGACTGAATCTGGTATTTGTTGAGTTAGAAATGCAGACAAGGGGAAAGACCACAATGCTTGTACATACAAGAAGCCTTTCTACCTCTAAGGAGCACAGCAATAAGCAGTACATAGGTCCTGAAATTCGGCCCCCACGGCAGCCTCCTGGAGTCCCTACTGCTGGTCAGACCACAGATGAGCTTCTTCCTCTGCAACCTGTGAGGGTCCCAAACCAACATCCAACCCTCTCAACGCATGAAAAAATCCATTCCTCAGGGATTCTTGTGATTGCTTGCGGAATTCCAGGTATTAAAGCAGGCTAAAGAAGTGTTTGGAAGAGAGAAAATACTGGGTTTTTGTAACTTTGAAAAGTAATTCCTTTTAACCTTCTGAAAACCGGACTTCGGATGAAGACAGCAGAGATAAACCTTTTGAATTAGTCTATTTTCCTATGGACAGATACAATTCTTAAAAGCCACACCCAAAAAGGAAAACCTTCTCTTAATTTTAAACTGTGGTGTCACACAAACTGCCCTATGGTATTTGCCATTTGTAATGAATGCTCACCAATACATTGGTAACAAAGCTGACAGTGTTGCGGCAGCCCTGAGCTGAATGCCAGGCCTGGAACATAAGCTCTTCCCTGTCATCTAAACCCTTTCTTCACTTCCCAGTAAATGAGGAAATAAGAACTACGCATTGAACCTGTCATGTTTCCTACTGCATCAAAAACACACCTTTCACAAACATTACCTGCCTGTCAAGTCATCAGGCCTCGGCATGCCAAACCGGGCACGCCTTTTGTGATCTCAGCTGCTAGCCATATATATTTACTCCACTAGCTACTGTTTCAAAAGCTTCACGTTTGTGTATCTCATGTAAACATGAAATATAACTGGTATCAAAGAGGTTAAGCAGGTCATCCTCCTTTTTGGCACAAAGAAGAAAACCATTATGAAATAAAAGAACCATGCTGCAGAAAATATTTAGACCTGTATTAAATGAACAACTCTGTATGGGATTTCTGGTGTCTAAAGGACAAATATACAACTTTTTCTAAGCATATTTCTTATACTAGTCTTGTTTGTAGAGCACTGAACACAATGTGCTCCCCCATCTTCCATTCTGACCAGGACATTTCACAACAACCCCTCCTGCCCCCTCCTCAATCCACTTACAGAGGTTACAAAGAACTGAATTTCTGCTCTTAGCTCTCAATAAAAAAAGAATGTCTGCTTTCAAACCCTGCCATTTTTTTGAAGAGGGACAGGTATTTTATCTCAGCAACTCTTACTGAGTACTGCATCATTCCAAAGGCCGTTGTTAATTACTTAAGGCTGGGGTCAGAAACCTGTGGTTTGAAAGCCACATGTAGCTCTTCAGGAGCATGTGTTTTGCCCTTCAATCCTCTGGCAGCAGCCCACAATTTCCAACAGCACACAAGCACAAAAGGAGGTGGTTTGGGGCAAGAAAGGGTCTTGATGGCTGTGTAATCAACACAGCTCCAGAAGTTCTCTTCTGTACCTGCTAAGAACAAATCAAACTTTTGAAAGTCGATTTTGACAAGTAACATGTTATCTTTAGGCTCCCATTAACTTTGCTGAAACATTGATATGCACACAAAACAAACAACAAAGTAAATCATCATAGCATCAGCTCGATAAAAGAGAAAGCAGTACTTCCTAAAGAGTTATAATCCTGCATGCCAGGGATTTTATTTTGTTTTAAAAAAAAGTTCAGCAATACTACATGTTCCTTCCCTGATGGCATTACAGACTGGTTTGCAGCAGAGACATTTCAGTACAGACTCAGTTTCTGACATCTGTTTGTCTTGTAGTGCATAGTGTTTCTCCAAATAAAAACAAACTTGCCTACACGCACACACACAGGGAACCAGGTTTTTCTTTCCTCCTGTAACTTTCTGGGGGACAGCTAATAGCTGAAAATTAGATGAGAATGGAGGGGCCAGAACAGGAAAAAGATACAGTTTGTAAAAGCTGCCCTCCAACATTGGTACTGCTGTTCAATTCATCCTTGTGATCAATTTGGTTGTCTCTGGAACATCTGCTCACAAGCTGACAAATGATGAATCCTGTCTCAGAATCCATAAGCAGAAAAACAGCAGTCTGATAAACAGCTAACAGAAGAAATATATGCACCTTTCATAACGAAGACAAATCATTCATTCTCACTAAGTGCTTCCAACAGGAACACTAATTCTGTATTTATTTGCAGAGCATATGTACTGTGTCCAAAGCAGTGCATTAAAAAATATCTCCAGCAGCCAATTGGTTTGATTACATTACTCTTCCACAGTGTAACAACAGCTTTGAAACAATAACAATATTAAAAGAGCCTGTATGAAAGCAAAACACTTCAGCAACATTTTGTGGGGTTTAATTTTTTGCATTCTTGCTTTGGAGTAGGGGGAATAGTGTATTGAACACTTTTCTCCAATAAATATCCACAAAATACCAAGGTCACCCAACAAGGGCTTTCATGAACTTTCTGTTAAACACAGCAGTTATTTTAATTAATAACGCCAAGAACATACTGCAGGATTCTCTTTGGTTGAGATCTGATCAGGTGATTTTCCTGACACCAGGGGACACTAGGTAAATTGCAAGGCTCTTCCAAGCCAAAGAATGGTCTTTTTTAAAGCTAGGATGTTGATGAATTGTTATTTGCCATGGCCTAAGCAAGCACAGAACACCATATCTATTCCTCCTTCTGTTCTCTCAGGAATGATGAATGGAAAAATGAAGTAGGACGAGTTGGAGACCAGCCTGAGCTGAAAAACCTAGCAGATATAAGCAGGATTGTTCTAATCAAACTGTGAAAAAAGGCAACTCTGTATTATTCTTCTAGTCTTGTCCTCTGATTGCAAACATAGAGCATGGGAAATACTGCACTGCATTTCTCTGTCTGAAAATGGTTAACACATTGAAAGAGCACAAACAATCCCCCCACACACTCTGACACACACACAAAAAGACTGTTTCAGCACAGGCAGTTTCATGTAAACCCTGACTTACGAGTTATGACCAGCTTGTAAAGTCAACAAAGATGCTGGGGTACACACAGATTCATTAGTTTGCAAGTGCAAAGTAATATTTACCTCCCCTGGAGTAGCTGGATGACTTATATTCTACCATCAAGTGCCCACACCATGCATACTCCACAAGGTAATATTTACTCACAGATCCTGGATAATAGAAAGCAATTATCAGATATGCAAGTTTTCATGACTTTGACAGGAATATCTAGTAAGATCCAATTAGCTGTTTCCCACAAGATGGATTGCACGGTCCACCAAGAGTGTGCATCCGTGTAATTCTAACAGGGATTCAGGCAGACGGGCTTAGAGATGAGTTCAGCATGCCATTTAGATGGACCTGGAGAACCTCGAAGACTGGACCCGTATGAACTGCACAGGGGTCAGGGCAACCTCTGGTATAAGCACAGGCTGAGGGAGGGAGGTATTGAGAGCAGGCCTGCAGAGAACAACTTGGGGTTGCTGGTGGATAGAAAACTGCATGTGAGTCAGCAATGTGCACTAGAAGTCCAGAAAGCCAACCATATTCCGGGCGGCATCACTAGCAGCACAGGCAGCAGGTAGAGGGAGGTGATTCTGCTCCTCTGCTATGCTCTGGTGAGATTCCAGCTACGCACTGCAGCCTAAGATGGAAACCCCAGCACTGGAAAGACATGGATCTGATGAAGCAGGTCCAGAGGAGGACCCCCCAGAAAATCGTAAGGGCAAAGCCCCTCCCCTGTGAAAAAAAGCTGAGAGAATTGTGGTTGTTCAGCCTGGAGAATAAACAGCTCTGGGGAGACCTTACTGCAACCATGCAATACTTAAAGGGAGTTTATAAGAAAGGTGGGAAAGACTTTTTACTAGAGCCTGTAGTGGATAGGACAGTGGTTTTAAAGTTAGCAAAAAAAGCCAGATTTAGACTAGGTATAGGAAGAAATTATTTACAGTGAGGGTTGTGAAACACTGGCAGAGATTGCCCAGCGAGGCTGTAGATGCCCCATCCCTGGAAACATGCACGGTCAGTTCAGAACTAGCTCTGAGCAACCTGTCTAGTTGAAAATGTCCCTGATCATTGCAGGGGGTTTGGACTAGATGAAGTTTTAAAGGTTGCTTGCAATCCAAACCATTCTGCAATTCTATGAGAGCAGAGAGATCACTGCTCAGCAGACTGGTGATGCTGTGCAGCAGGCAGGCACTCTCTGGGAGGCAATAATCTGCTTTGCTCCAATGTCTCTGCTTCACGGAGGGTAAAATCCTCCTAGCACCAGTTCATTCATGCTGGATAGACAAGTTTCTGCTGTGGTCAGAAATGTCTTTCATAGTATGATCTCTCAAACACAACCCCCCAGGATGGAGCAGCAGAAGATGCAAATGTCGTGTCACCAGTATTGAGAACTGTACTTCTTTTTGTGTCCTCACTGGAGGAAGTTACTATACAGTAATGGCATGAGCCTTGATATTTCTTGAGACATGGGACTGTGGAAAATTCAAACATCTTAGCTGCTGTAGCAGTTCAGAAGTGATACAGAAGTGGTTAGAAGCAACATAAAATTACATCAAGAAGTTCCTCAAGCAGAGTCACAAAGCACATAATGTCTCCTACCAGCTGATATACCTTAGTAAGTACAGAAACTAAGTTGGCAGTCTCCATCCATGCAGACAGGTACCAATTCACAGTAGCTACCATCACTTTTTAAATAATCTTAAGTACTGCTCACACTCTTCTGCAAAGAAGTCAAGGCATGAATAAACTTATCTGCCACTTCCCTGATCCAAGTAAGTGCTTTAAAAAAGCCAGACAGAAAAGCTGCTCAGTGAGCTGAACCTTTTGCTTCAGTACTTGGAATAAATGTAATCTGTGAATATAAAGCAGAATTCAAGAATGCTTCTTGCAGCTTCATCTAAACACATCAACCCACTTCAGAGGTACTTCTAGAAACATGTCAACAGTTGGTTAACTTTTAACAAACTTGGCTGTAGACACAATATACATAGGCATGCAAATAGTCTTTCCCGTTGTGACAGAAGTCACAGCTGCAAGTTGGGCATACAATTTTATATAATTGAGTTCCAGAATCCTAACAGAAGTCGGGTTTAGATGGCAGAGCAGTTAGATGCATTTAAAAAGAGTTTAGCACACAAGAAAACCATGAAATTCTTCACAGTCTGCCTGTATATTTTAGCATTGATTAGTGCCAACCACATAGTTCAGTGCTCTTGCATAGCAACTTGAACATGACTTACTGAAGTTAATTCGAAATTATTAAAACAGATGTGTATAATGCTGTATAGTTACAGAGTTCTGTCCAATTACAATTACAATTGAAATTTCCATTACACAGATGGTAAGATGGCATTGTAACTTTGCTTTTCTACCCACCCCAAGGTCCCATCTATTCTTAGTCCTCAAATAAAATGGCTTCAAGGTTGTTTTGGTTTTTCCCTTGCATGAGGTTAATATGGATTTTCCTCAAGAGAACTTCTTGTACACTAATAAATTTCTCAAAACTAAAAAAAAAACCTGTGAATCAAAATTAGAGACTTCTACAGAACAATTCAATAATAAAATGTTTGAGATTCCTGGAAGAACATAAGCTGGTTTTATTTCTTCTCTAAAATAGGGAAGTTCAAGGTTTGGTTTTTTGTTTTTAAAGGCAGATTTAAGGAAACATTACTCCTTTTAATGAAGAACAACAGGACAGCACTGTTATCTAGGATTTGGCTCTGCTTAAAACAAACAGAAAGCAAAATAGATATTATTTTGCCTTCCTCCTACTTCCCTTCATTTGTTACCACATTCACTATGGTGGGATTCTGTTCCCGCGATCGCTGTGCCACAAAGGCGCCTGAAGTCATTACTCACTCTGTTAATCACTAATATGAATGGGGAAGAAGGGCCAGAACCTTTTCACATTACAGTCTCATATTGCTCAAGGGGAAATAAATAATCCAAGTGTTGAAAGAGGATGAAATATAAAATGGCCTCCTTATAAACTTAACTTAAAGGTACAGCTGTCACTTGTTCCTAAACCTTGCTACCCTTGCAGACTGCATTATCCATAGTCCACTGTACTCCCACAGCACTTGCTACTATTTCCATCATTTTCCAAAGCCTATATAAGTACTTAAATACAATCGTTAGCATCAAATTTAAACACTGTGGTTTCCCCAAGTTTAGCATCATTGCTCACACAAGCCTAAGGAGTAAAGTTTGACCATAAGAAGCCAAGTCAGTTAGGAGTACAGAAGGTATTCATTTTCTACACGCTGCTTCAATGCAAAGAGCTTCTTCCTCTTTGTCGTCCAAATAAACAAGCTAAAGGAAAATGCCGTAATGGTAAAAGCACTGAGGTAAAAATACTTGCATCTCCATTCCATACATTTATAGCACAGTTTTCTTGCCTGCTTTGCAGCCCAGTAGCTCTGTTTTCATCTCTTCTACTGGGCAATGTAAAAACCACTGCGCAGTTCAATACCCCTGTTTCAGGGACAAAATTTTCACAGCTGCCCAGGAGGCAAGAAATGACATTTCTTTCACAATAAAGGAAACTAATATAATGCATCCATTTCATTCAGGGAGCATTGAAAACAGATCCGCATGTTCTTGAAGGACAAGACCAAGGCCCATGCCAACTACCTTTCAGAATAAACACACCAAACTAATCTATAAAACTACAGGTTAAACCATGCTGCTCACATACAGAAAGCCTCAAGTTCCTGGCAGACAATACTGCCTTCCCTTTTCACTGCAACTCACAGGAACCCTTATTGTTACTAGCAATGTTTTCCTCTTTTTATTGTGTAGCCAAAAGTTGCTCCTCCAGTACAAATTAATAGCACACTTGGGATAGGAAAGTCTTTGGGAGACCATTACAGGATTTCGACACCATTTACATTGTCACCATGTGGCGCCTCCTTCACAAAAGGGTAGGGCAGCAGGTTGTGCTGTGTGCTTGCAAGACTGTAATGCTGGAGATTTCATTTGTATACCCAGATAGAGGAAACACTTGCCTTTACTGCCTTTAAAAAGGTCAGTGTTTGATTTAATAAATTCCCTGCCAAGAAAGCAGACTACGTTCTCAAAGGTTTAACACTAGTACTCACTGGGTGGCTGGGTGTCTCAGAGCATTGCTAGCAAGCTACAAAGACTTTAACATCTGTGGAGTTCCCCAGTTTGAAACCAGCCCAATTCAGACGTTTCTATACTTAGAAGTCTCTGTAAATACGTGAGAGATGAGTTTGGCAAGCCTCTGTTCCAGCTCTGCATTACAAACTCATCGCAGCATCCTATAAATTCAGAGGTTAAAAACCCACCTATGGGGAAATGCACATTTTAAATTCAAGTTAATAAACCTGTCTTCCTTGTCTCTGTAAAACATATTGCATTAAGTTATGCATATCCAAACCTCTGCCTGTTCAAGCAGTGCCACTGACTTACTTCAGAGAAACCACTCATATGTGTTCAGTCATACACGTGCTTAGACATTTGCATGATTAGGCTAAAGTGACTAAATGTGAAGCAGACTGTCAAAATAATAATTTAAAACTCAAGTGCATAATGCTGCATGCAACTGTGTATAAAGCTGAAAGGAAAACCTTACAATCTCAAATAAAATTGATTTAATAAATACTATAGCAATAATAACAACAATAGCAACTACACTGATGGAGTACTTTCTAACTTCAGAACATTACAGTAACAACAAATCATCCTGATCAGAGACAGCAAATATCTGTGATAGGTATTTATTCCCAAGTCTATTTAATGGAAGGGCTGCAGTCTCAAGTTTTTTCTGAGGAGATTATGACGCATTATCATGTATTCAAATTATGCATAGATGCTACCTTTTGTCCCTGCCCTCATGAATCTTGAAAACAAATAATTAATAAAAATATATTCATTACACTTGAAATGTTGTATTCACTTAGATCCACCTAAAGAAAGCAACAAAACTCAGAACCAAATATGTGTACTGGTTTTACTTCCATGAATACTTTTATCCTTTTATCTAAGTGTTATTTCCTCAGTAATGCTTCATGCCCCAAGTATGATTCATCCCCACCACCAAAAAGTAAAAATCAGCATAGATTTGACCAATGAAAAACGATTACATTCTGTATGTACTCGAACACCATTGCACTGATGCAGTATTTTAACACAACTATTATGAGACATGGCTCATGGCTGTCTGTCCTAACAGTCAGGCTGTTACCAGCATGCAAGATGTGTGTGCTCCCTCTGTTGGCTACCTTGCTCTTTGGTAGGAAAAGAATTCACATAAAAGGAAAAAATATCTTACTGGGAGGGAACACTATTTTAAGTTTTTGGCTAGGATATGAAAAATTATTTCCTATGCATCGGAGAATGAATTTAGAAAGAGAGCAAACACACGAGCAACTAAATGTCTGAACTTCACCTGGAAATTGACCAGGCCTTAAATCTTTCAAGCATAAATACCTGCTCTCAGAGTTTTCCATTTGTAATGAATTGGTGACATATATTACTAAAACCATCAGGCTCAGGCATGCAAAAAAGCATTTAGATGTTAAAGTAGTGGTATATCAAAGCACAAAAAACACTATCAAAAACTATGCAGCTGCTTATTTGCTTGCAAATGCCACAGTTAAGCCACAAAAGCAGAGCTGGAAAAATACTGTACTATATATGCATATTTATAGTAATCATACCAAGAAACCTAAACCAAAGTTTCAAATTTTGTAAGAAATACCCTTTTAAAATAATTCCTACTTAATAGAAGTGAATACCAGCAGCTATTTTGTTCAGCATCACAAACCAGGCAATCATACTGCCTTAGTAATTACACAGTCTCGAAGTGGTGATACTGGTCCTAACACTGCCTCCACTTTCTAGCCAGGTAATTAGCTGTACGATCTCAACAGTTCAGTCTCTTTACTCAGTAACACCATCCAACAATTGTATCGCAAGCACACCAGAAATGCAGGCACATCTCCTGCCGAGAGCCCGAGCCCAGAAGCCTCTCAACCCAGCAGAGCTCTCTGCCAGGGGAAAAATAATAAAATAGGGAAACACTACAGTGTAAGCAGGGCTCTCCTGCAAGGCCGCAAGTTGTTAAACAAAAACGTATTAGGTAACGACAAGGCTTAGTGAGCCAGTGACTTATTAGTCAACACAGGGGTGTGTGGCTGGCTGGAATTCCCAAATCAGATTGTCTGCCAGACAGTCAATTCCATTACCCTGCTCTGATAAAACCTGCAAAACCTTCAGACAGCTATCCTCCCGCAACGTCTGGCAGGACATCCAGTAAGCAGATCTGTGTGGTCCCAGGAGCCAGGGGTCTATTCTCTCTTAGCTTTCTAGCCTGGTTTTACTGTGACTTATTTCTTTATTTCTCCCACCCACATTAAACTGAACTCCAGCCTGCAGAGCTGCAGTGGGTTACCGGTTGACATTCTTGACAGAAAAATAAAGGTGCTGCTTAGAGCATTACTGTGACATTGTACTTAAAGTGAGCAGCAATAGCTTTAAGACTTTCTACCTTATATTATCAGGCTCAGTCATCACTTGGTATTGTACACAGTATGTTGTGAAATGTAAGGAAATCAAGCTATAGTTTTTGCCTGCTGAGGAACTGGTGTGTATGGAGCATTTCTGAGGAGTGGATACGAAATATGAAGATATTTTTCTCTTGACAGAAAAGAAGTGAAGATACCTTGGTCTTTGTATTGCAGGCAAAACGTTACTAGATCCCAGCTAAAATTATTTGTTAGAAAAGCCTGTCCTCTCTGTAACCTGCAGAGATCATGCATGCCCTTGACACTAATCAAGACACTCTCACCTTCCTTTTTTTTTTCAGAAAGATGAAAATAAAAGCACCATATTCTGTTTTATCCTGATTATTTCTGTATGAATACTTCTCTGCTTCTATCAGGACTCAGAAAATAGTATCTGCATCACTTTTGTTCTATGGGGCCCAAGCTTGGATTGCTAGGGTAAAATCCTCATATCCACTCTTTTCATACCAGGAGGGATGAGAGTCCTCTGTAACAGAACTTTCAGTACACGTTACTCTGGCACAGGATGTACCTCAAAGGCAACAGAAAGCATCTCTGTAACTTCTCTTTTAAAACTGTTCTGTCTGTGGCACTGAGGAACCTTACAGGAATCCGGGCTGAGGGCAGAGCGGACAGGTCTCACTTGAAAAGATTTTGTGGAATGATGGCAGAAGACAAGAAAAACCGTAAACCCCAAAACTCTGGGACTAGGATAACAAACAGATTATAACTGCCCCTTATTTCTCCTTTCTCCTCAGCTCTGAGTTTCACATCTGCATGTTTCCTGAAGAAACATGAGCACAGCATTAATATTAATAACTGAGCACTTTAGACAACAAATACAGAAAGTAAATACAGCCATCTAGCCATCCACCCATGCTATATGCCATACTGAGTAGTTTTTAGCTACAAAGATAAAAAAAGATCTCAAAGAGTTTCCCAACTAAGATAGTCCATTAAATATTCAGAAAAACAGCACAAAAATAACATGTGTGAGAGTCATTTTGAATCTGGGGTTCAACTGATTATTATTCTAATCATATTAGCTAATGAGTAGCTCCCCTCCAACAATTCCCCTCTTTTATTAAAGAACTGAAATAATATAGCAACATTGCTTTCAATAGGAAAGAGGATATGAGAAGGTCAAATGTAGCTGTGTGGGGGTTATGCTCCACAGAGTTGTAATAAGGAGCATCAATGTGCTTGTTTCCAAAGATTTATGAAACCAAATATGACTTAGGTACTTACAACCATTGCTTAGAGTATATTTAAAAAGAAGGTTAGAAACACAGGTCCAGTGCCACTTGTACTTTTCAGCAAACACATACACAGTGAAATCTTAGACTCCTTAGTCCAAAACCTAGTAGTAATCTGTTGCACTGCTGATCTATCTGTTACTAAATACAGAGTAACTGACTCTCAAGGATTTCATCAGCATGCACATTGAGTTAAATAACATAAAGAGTAGAAAGAATATTTTCTCTCAAACCAGGGCAAATAAATTATTGACAAGTTTTTTCAAAACAACTCTTTGCTTATAGGGAGTCTTCTGTAGTGATCTCTGCAGTATAATGAGTGGAATTACTGAGAGAAAATGTCAGACATATTTAACTCAAAAATAAACAGCAAAGATAGTTGCTGATACATCTGGAAAACCCATTATCCTTTAGAAAATAAATTTATTTAAATTTTGAACTTCAAAATAGAAAAATCCAGAATCCTTTAAACTGAAATGCACATATATATACCTTACCCCAACATACATTTTGAAATTGACAAGATAAGTACACTAGATTTTGATATAATGTATTCAGATTGGTTCTAGTCACTAACCAATTACCATTAAGTACTTCGAGATTTAAAAAAAAATCTGAAAGGTGCTATATAAAATTTACTTCGCATTCCACAGATACCTACCACTAAGATTTAAGTTCCCCGAACGTAACTTTTTATAAAAGAAAAAGATTTTTCTTACATTATCAAATGAATGACAGTACAACTCTATCTATTCTTAAGAAATCTATTGTGTCATAAGAAATATATGCATAATGGGCAACAGGAGAGAATCAGGTAGTCAGCTCACATCCTATGCAGGTCCCTATGACACCAGCCTGCTTGGATACAGCAGCACAGAGAAGTCTTACTGCTGAACAGCATTCCATGGACTTTGAGAGCATACCTGTGAATATCTGTATAATCTCAGGACCTAAAAGAGGCAAACATACTTTTTTAAGGACTAGAATTACTGGCAGTAAACAAAAATATAAAATACAAATAAATATAACCGTATAAACACACGTCATTGTAAAAGGGTATTTCAGTTTTAACTACTGTAAAAATATAAAAACAGAAACACAAAGTAAGTCACCCCGCAAGCTATAAAAAATTTATTTGTCCTCTGATAGCTGTCAGGTGATTACATATCAGATGCCTTTTTTCCTAATCATACTTAAAAAAACAAAGCCAAATAAAAAATAAACCAAACACCAAGCAACAACAACAAAAAAAAGGTAAACAAACCTTTCAGAGTAAGTGAACCAAATTCTTATGTTTAAAAAAAGTGGTTTGAAATAATAAACGTGCTTCCTTTCCTGCATTTGAGACCATGCTGGACTATTTCAGTAGCTATTTACACCTTTACTACAAAGAACATGACATGAAATAGGTTCACAATCCCTTTGAACTGGCATAGACGCACACTGTTGCAAACAGATGTTTCTGCTGACACAAAGAAGAGGTAATGAGAAGGGAGAAGATGGGGAAGAGCAGATAGCCTTTTGCAGTAACAACATCACTTTACAGATGGAATCGGTATCAGTTTCCGTATTTTTTAATTCATCTACTTAGGGAGCAGGAATTACAGTTCATCAATGATCAAGACTAGTATTTTGTGCTTTTAGAGCACCATCAGGGTTTCCACATGGTTTTCTGAATTCTGTTTTCTCAGCAAGTGATAAGGAGACTAGTAAGAGCGTGAATATGAGTGGTCGAAAATAACACATGAATAGAAAACAAGAATCAGCTGTCAACAGCCTTAAAGATGAGTGCAGTCAAGAACTTTTTCTGGTGGCAGAAGTATCTAAGAGTGGTTGCTATCATACTGCTAACTCCATCCCAGTTAGTGACAAAATCAGTCTTTCCCCACTTCAATTCCTATATTTCTCCTTAAAATGATACTAGATTTGAATCTGGGGTAAAAAAATTCTGTACCTACAAGGGTGGTAGTTCAGGGCTGGCACAGTTCCAGGTATTTATGCCTTCTGGAATAACTACAAGGCATGATTTTCTAGCATTTTCAGTAGTTCAGACAACAGTGATGCTCACTTTGTCATACAGGATCGTCCACATGCTATTTTCAGACAGAGACAAAGAAAGCATACACAGAAAAAATGTCTAAATTACATCTGTGAGTAACAAAGCACCAAGTCTCTGCAGTTCTTTTATCTACTTCCTCCTTTTTCACAACTTCCTAAAGGGTGCTTCTTGAATATCAAATTATGAATATGATAGGGACAGCAAGTAATGTGAGACAGCCATTTGTTTAACAGGGCTAACCCCAAGCCACTCGTGCTTGCACAAGCTGTTAAGCTCTGTCATTATACCAGAGCTTTCCAGAGGCCAAGTGCAGAAGGGTCATCTCTCTGAGAAACTGTATACCCTTCACTTGGTGTTTTGCGCTCTGGGGTTAGCTGTAATGTGACCCTCAGAGTGACTTGAGGCTCGAGGTTGGGAAAGTACAGATGCTCCAGCAGATCTGAAGGGCAGCAGTGGTGTGAGAGGAGTTCCAAGGCAAAACCACGAAGAAAGCCCATGATGCTGCAGGGCAGACGTGTGGCCCCCTCAGCCCCCACCTTACGCCGCAGGCTCTGTGTGCTCTCTATGCACTGAAAAGGAAAGAGGGGAGAGAAGTACATGCGATGCAAAAAACAAACACCATGAGGATTTAAGAAAAAAAATAACACAAAGCCTGCAGCTCAAGAACTCAGGCTGCACACTAGAAATGACTTTCAGTTTAGCTAGGATGTTCTGGTGATCAGAAAAAAAAAAAAAGTATGCACTCTTGATGCTTTGTATTTATTATAATCTTTATGTAAATGTCATGGTATCTTTAATTTTCTTTGCTAACACAATTTCTGGCCTTCCACAGTGAAGTCTGTGTTTGTCAAAAGCACAATTTTTCCATTAGACAAGATTTTTTAGCATCTCAGGGTAAATGTTGAAACAAAAGATTATGGAAAACACCATTCAATTGCAGTTTTTTGATGAGGCAAACACCATGCTTTTAACATGCCATTTAAAACGTTTTCTTTTAGCTACCGTTTCAGTTTATGTTCAGCCCTGTTATCATAAACTATAAATATAATAATTACGTGTGTGTTCTGACTGGTTGGTATGTGTCTGCTTTCATGCATGCACGTAAATAGAAACTGCTTCTGCTCCAAAGAATTTGAACTCCAAGAATCCCAAGAAACAAAGGGGCTCAAAAGTTCTCCATCTATCACGCCTTTATGTCCAAGGGACTTGAGTAGAAGGGAGGAAAAGGACATCAATACCCTTCTCTTCAGGCTCAGCATTACAAGCATGGCCCAAAGAAATATAGTAATTATTCTTGGCAGTGTTCCTGACTTGGTGTTGAGTGTTTTGGGTTTTCTTTCCCCCTCCTAAATAATAAAAAAAGAATGTTTCAAAATCACATCAGTTTTCAGATAGGAAATATACAAGAGAAAAAAAAAAAGACAATACCAGAATGTGTAATGTTGGCCATTCATGGATACCTTTTAAGGAAATCTTATGCACAAATAGGTATGGAGAAAAAAGGTTAATTATAAATGACACTGTACAATTCCTAGCTAAGAATCCCGAGGTTTGCAATAGAAAAGGTTATCCCAAAGTCTAATAAAACACTGTGCCTGAATGTCCCTTTCTCACACGCCAAAGGGTACTGCTATTGTTCCCCAGCAAGGCAGACAGCTGGCACTGCGCTCTGAGTGCCAGCACGGCTGTAGCCAGCAACTCATTTACGACCCCAGCATCAGTCAGTCAAAGCAGATCATTTAGCAGAAAACCTCCCAGGCTGGTAGTCTTCCCATCCCTCACTCCCCCCACATGGCAGCAGACAGGTCCGGTCAGGCTGCACAATTCCCTGGCCTTCAAAAGCCCAACATTTTTCATGTTCATTTGAGAGGTTCTTTCCCTCAGATTCAAAGTGCTTTCACAGATGTGTTAGTGGGTGAGAGCTTTCTATTCTCACGCTAGATGTGATTAATTTGTGGCATTCACGTGGCTAGTTCCACACAGACAATGGGAATGGACTGGCTCACACCCCATCTACAAGCAATTTATGCCACAGAAGTTCAGACTTAAAAGAAAAAAGGCTTTGACAGTAGCAAGTTTCCTGCTTGTTACGGATGGTGCTGAGTGAAACACAATCAAGTATTTCTGCAAAAAGAAGGTAGCTCTATTACCAATAGTACCAATTATTATTAAAACACACCTGATAGAGACAGAAGAGCATTTTTCTCACTGCTGCACAGATCTCACATATTAAAAAAGCAAAAGCAGATTCTTAGATTTTCTATGGCTCTTCCAGCAAACACTGCACACTAAGAAAGCTTTCATTTACAATTGCAGTTGTAGAACCATATAGTAATATAGCAAGAGGAATATTTGTTGAATTCTCTCCTCTTGATGTATTATTCTAGCTAAAGCCCTCAATGACAGTTCTGTGCAATTCTGTAATCAATCTTTGAGCTTACCTTTGATGGACTAAGATAGTAAGAACACACAAGCATCTGCAATTCATCTCTGTCAAAGAAAACTCGAACTTTCTTTACTCCAGTTTACCTTCCGTATAGCCAGGTGTTGAAGATCACCTCTCAGCCCTCCCAAAGCAGCTCACTTGTACCATACATCAGAAAGACAGCACTGAGTCAAATTCGTACCTAGATACATCGATACGAGACTGGACTGGACTGAGATTTTATCTCCTATATATACACATTTGCTGGCCTAACAAAACACCCAGAGTGCATTATCAGATGCACAGGGTAAACATGCACAAATTCTAACCTATGCCAAAAAAGCAGCCCTCAGTGTTATTCATAAAACAGTGTTTTTCAATTCTTCTGAATGTCTAACATAAGCTAAGGACATTGCACACAGCAGTCTCCAAGCACGCTGCCTATCATTATTAGAAGTATTTCATTGTTTGCTGCCTCTCTGGTAAGGTTTAAGAGAAAATTGAAAGGTACAGAACAGGAAAGCGAAAACTAGGCAGAGAGTAATGGATGTCTACTTAACCATACACTGGCACGTGTTTAAAACTAAATGGACCAAACTGCAAAGAAGGAGTCGGTGTATTCCGAAATGCAATGTCAGTAAATGTAAGGTCCTCTTAATTTCTATCAATTAACCCAGTACCTTAAAGTCAGCAATTACATACGGAAGCATGCCCTGCACTGGCCTTGAATTTGTTTCATAGCCAATGCATGTAATTAGTCCTGATTAATATCCCACATTGCACATAACAGTATCAGCAAACCTGAATGATCTACAGTGCTGCTGCCACAGGAAGCCTTAGTGGTCTGATTGGTGCCTTTATCAAAGCACTCTGCTCAAATGAGATTGAGGGCTGATTTGGCACCCACACTGCCTGATTTATTAAGAGAGAAACTGCACAGGCTTCCATGTAATCATATTAATCCCTTGCATCAACTAATTAAAACACAAGGAAAGATTTTACTTATGTGTAAGCAATTATAACAACTTCTTGGTTGATGTCCAAATGGATTCATTATATTAATTTGTGAACAATAAAACCTCCTGTATTAGGGAATTTTAATAGGTGACTTTACATACAGCATGCACATTTTCATGAATTGTGAGCACATTAAAAAGTAATAGGTGTGAACCTTACCTAAACTAAATAGTATTCACAAGATTATTTCTAAATAGAAACAATTAAAACTTAAAGCAAAATAAATTTGCAAGAATATACAGAAAAACTTCTAAAAAAACCCCACTGCAGGAGTAGCTAATTGTCTGAAGCATGTAATTTCAACTGCTCCAGCAGTATGTACATTTTGCTAATATTATCTTCTTGGATTAGATTTGTCTGTAAGTGAAACTGAGTGACTAATAGTCGAGCTGGTAGCAGCTGTTAATGGGGATCATCCCCAGTTAAAGAGAAAGTGGTCTGTGCAATAAGCTTCGTCAAAAGCTGTGCAACCTGCTGTGTGGCTTCTGTTCCTCTGGTTTGCCTCAGTTAGAATGGGAAGCGCTCCAGCATGAGGGATGCATATAATCCGACATGGGGGACAGCACATGGAACCCACTGGGTCGGTCATTCAAGCCAAGGCACTCCGTGATAAAGCAGCACATTGTGGTTACAAGCTTGAAGCGCATCATCAGTGAACTTTTCAATGTGCAGATGGCACGCTGTCTGGATACAGCATAACACACCTAAAGCCAGTAAAAGGGATCTCTGTTTTATTTTATTTTGGTTTGGTTTATTTTGTTTTACTTTATTTTTTATTTTGTTTTGTTGTTAGTCATGTTTGGGGGGGATGATGCTAAATTACGCCACCCACGGGACAAACAGCAATGGGAGCAACACACATGCGCCAGTTAAAACACAACAGCAAACAACTGTATGTCAGCAGTTGGCTTTCTGAGTAAAATCATGACACCACTGATAATCCATGCTCCCCTCCAGACCAGAAGAAAAAATACAGGGGGATTCTCCTGCTAGAATTTTAGTCTGTTTCAAATGCAGGGGCAGTCAATGATTCTCACACTGACAAGGGAGTGTACACACACCCTTGTGTGTGAAGGAATACACAGCAGAGGTACAAGCTTCCTTTACTCCCAAGAAATTAAAGGCTTGACATATTTTAGCAACTACAGAGCATAACTTGGGAGTATTACTGCCTGAAAAGTAATGGTTGTTCCCTAAAGATGGTATTTGTTATTCATACACAGCAATTTCCCTACAGCCCAGCAGAATCTCTGTGAGAGCAGTACCACCGAAAATTGAGCTAAGGAAATGCATCTTGAACAGATATAGAGTACTAAATATTATAAAGAAACTACAATTCCCTGGCTTCAGTCAGGGATATGCTCCTGCATATCACTGTCTTTGGGGAGGGGCAGGAGAAGTGGTGGAGTTGGAGTTGGGGAGGTGAGGAGTGGAGGCAGAAGGGGTGAGAAATATGGGGAGAAAATCTGGAACTGCTTCAGTGCAGACTAATTTAGTAAAAGGAGAGAAATTTAAATTGTGTGAACTTCTCCTCTCTCTGCTGATCTGGTACCCTTCCCACATCTGTCTTTAATTGCCCAGGGCACCTCCTGCTGTCTTCCTCAACACTGGCACTCTGCCTTGCCAAAGAAATCCTTAACCTGATCAGCTGTATCCTGATCAACTGTGCCACTACAAGATTTTACCAAGAGATAAAAAAAAAAGCAAACGGCTTAGTAAAATAACAAACCTTAAGCCACAATACTTTTCCAGCCACAGTTCCCTTCAAAGTCAGTGCAATCCAAGCTGGCAGGAGCAAGTGGCTGCAGCCCCACAGGGGAGCAGAGCCAAAGAATTGAGAGAAATACACATTTCCTTAACTGAAAACTACAAGCAAATGCTGAAGTTTTATAAGCAAATATTTATGAGGCACAGTCATAAAATAATTTTACATCCCACCAGACAACTCTAGAGCACATTATTTGGAGTTATTGTAATACGAACTAAAAGCTCTGAACGTAAGATTTTTGTGTCTAGTAAGTCCCTTCTATCACACTGCTATTCTTCATCACACCTTCACACTTAATTCAATCCTCCCTTTTCACATTGTTTTGTGACTGGGGTTTGACAAAAGTATTTTGTAGCAACAGTCTTCTGCAGCACCAGAGTGGGGCCCCTTTTATCAATGCCTCTGTACTACCTCAGGGTTTTGACAGAAAATCCTATGTAACGCAGGCAGTGAGCTTGTCCGCCAGCACATTCCCACCATCATCAATTGGAAACGCTTACTTAGGAAAATCTACCAGTATGTTCCACTTGGCTCTGCCCACTCCGACAGCAACGCTGCTGCTGGAAACAAGCACCAAGCAACTTACTCTGAGGGCTGCTACTGCCAGCTCTGAGTTTCCCAGCCCTTATCTACATTACTCCAAATGTTCCATACTGGGGATGGGGCGGAGGAAGCCTCCTGTCTCTCACCTGTGGGAGAACATGTCCCAGGGTAAGGACAGGCCGGCTGTACAAGGAACCTTTGCCCTACTACTGTTTTCTCACAAACATCTCAAAGAGAAAGTGAGCAGAGTCATAATGGCTAAAGCAAACAGGAAATCATAACAACCTTTCATTAGTCTGCCCTTGTTTTTTTATTGTGCTTTAGATAAGGTACTAATCATCTGGAGAGGGGTAAAGGGAAGAAGAAAGTAGCAGTGAAAGCAAGTATGCTGTTCTCTTGCAAACACATCTTACCTTCTGGCACAATATTCTGGATATGAAGTGCTTGGCAATAAAAGATTATGGTTTCCTTCTACTGGCCATTATTCTCAGCATGCAGCATTAAAGTCTGCTTTCTCTAATAACAAATCTTCAAGGGTTTCACTGGTAAAATGTTCTAGACTATCAAAAGGTTTAAAACAGAGTTCATGGTTTCTCTTTTTCTTGAGAATGGGAGAAAAGCTGTGAAAAATTTCTGAAAAAAAAAAAATCAATACATATCAACTTTGGTAGCAGCAGCTGTTGGCAAATGTTCCTTCTTTGAATAAAGCTGTCAATATAGCTAAGAGCTTAAGGGCCAATTTCGAGGCAGTTACCTTCCTAGACTGAAAATTAATGATTATAAACACTCTTTGTTTCTGCCCCATCCCCACACTCTGTGTTTTCTTGTGGTAATGAGCAGAGTCAAGCTATCACTTTTATGTGCATATTGTGAGCATAAAGAAGGGGAGTGATATGATGGCAAAACTACATCCCCCAGTGTGCCTCCTTATAAAACAAACAAAAAGCAACAACAAACACCATGCTAAATCCTTTGGATGAGGGGCAAACAGAAAACCTTAATTTGATTTACTGTGCTTAAGGCTGTGGAGGAGTCATCCATACATATCTACCGCACTGGATCCTGGCACATATACAGAAATTTGAAGCGCTAGAATTATATATGGTGGCATGTGTCAGGCCATTTCACTGCACCTAACAGTTGTCTCCAGCTTCATTTCCAGCTAATTAGCTGCAAAAGTCACTCGAGAAAATTCTCCCCTTCATGGGGATTTCACATTAAGGGCTCTAAAAAACATCATCCCCTACTACAGAACTGAAGAACGTGGAAAGACTAAGAAATGCTGCACTAAATTGAGATGATCAATGTTTACGACAAATCAGTCAACACTATCAAGTACTAATAGGGCAGAATAAAAATTAACCAAAAAAAAAAAAAAAAGAAGAAAGAAATCAATAAATTAGTCTGGCCAATGACAAACCTCATGGGTTTAACTTGATATGCCATTAATATGAAAAGAATTTGACAGTTTACATAAGGGATGTGACCTAGTGCCAACAACCTCTGGCTTCTACATTTTCCAGATGGCAAGAGATTAGGCTAAAGTCTTTATTCTCATAAGAAGATTTTTTTCCTCCATGGAAAAACTATAAAGGGCAATTCTGTTCCAAATTTCAAGTCTCCTTCACAAATGTCTACTCAATTCTAGGCCTTAACTAATGTCTATTAAAAGAAGTCTTTGGGCCTGAAGTTGTGAAGAAGAATAAGAATAAAAAAGAATTTAGAAAAAAAAAAGACTAAGGCAAACCTAAGTTTAATGCTTGCCTTTAAAAGATATATTGACAAAAGCAGTGGGGGAGAGTTTGGACCATCATTAACTTAAAGGAAAAGGTTGGCAATTTTCAATTGTGGATGTGAACGCCTACTTGAGTTTGATCTTGATGGACTTAAGACGGGGGAAAAAGTTAAGCCTACTTACATATTAAAAAATGCAGTTTTGTTAAATTCAGTAGGCACCGTTTTTCTCACTTTGATTTATACCACCATTGACAAAGACTTTGAAGGACATTCCTGTTTAATATGGTAAAGAGCCACAGCACAGGGCATTGTCTCTGCTTTGCAAACGTTAATATGAAAAATCATCCCTTGACAAAGCATGACACTATTTTCCATTAATCCCTGAAATACAGCAAAGAGGGAAAGTGGAGTCTTTCATTGCCTCTCATCCAGGGGAAGGCATGGATGATTAATCAAAGCAGCCCATAAGGTGAAAATATATTGTGTGAAACGTAACTTTTGCAGACAGAAATTCATAACCGATCAATCAGACTAAACATTAAAAAAAAATAATCAAAACATATTGTTCAATGCCCAAGGTATCAAAAAAAGTCATCTGTGAGAGTTGTTCACTTCTCCCTTCAACCATCACAAAGTATTACCTCATTTTTTGCTTTACTGGCATCACCATAGTAACCTTCCCCTGCAAGAAATATTCCCCAAAGGCCACCACCCCCTCCAGCACATGCCTTCAACACCTCATATCTTGTGCCTTATAAATTGACTTGTCTCTGAAGACTCGCAGTAAATTCAAGTGTTGAACACACACCAAACCTCAGCCATTAAAGGATCATCTCCAAATCTAAGCTTAACAAGTGCTCTACACAAACCAGATTTTAAAGTGATCAAGATTTTGGCTCAGCTCAAGATGGGGAGAGACAGCAACTATCATCAAGACATTGTTTCCTTAACTAACCCCCTTTTGCCTCCCACCATTAGTAAGCCATTTTACACATGATCATCTTTCATTTCCAAACATATAAATTGGTTAAGATAAATTTATAGCACTTTCCACATTACAATTGTGTCACTCAGACTCACAGACTAGAAAAGTCCAGCAATCATATAACTTTAGAAAGTTATTTAAGGAAGTGAGCTAAGAAGATTACATCATAGTACCTAGTTTTCCTCAGTGGTGTAGGAGAAAAAAAAAAAATTTGGATAATATACCAAGTGATCACTTTATAGGCTTCCTTTGGAATGAGTAAATGCTATGATTTTGTTTGTAAAATATTTTGAGGAATACTAAAATACTAGAATTAGTATTAGGGCTTAGGGATGTAAAAATATTTGCTATAAAGTTTACACTTACTAAAGATAGCAGATTTTTTTCTGGCCAAGGTATTTTACCATTTTGTACCAATTCCAGAATCTTCTGTGATTATCAAATTAGATAAATAGAGGGGTTTGACACACTCCTAAATAACATTTCTTTTCAGCCCCACACTTGGCCCAGCTTCAGGCTACACGGCAGCAGGAGGGGACAATAAATCCTCCCAAAGACTACTCCCCACATCCCCACATGCAGAGGGCTGCTCTGCACCAAGTATGAGGGGTAAATCAGTTTCCTGATGATTCAGAAAGAAACTCTCTCAAGTCCCAGGAGACAGCCACTCTGCTGTTCTAACTGCACCCACGTCACCTCCTCGGCTTCTTCAGTGCAGCCTGGTACCCCCCAGTAAGCCAGGGCAGGTTCGCACACCTTTACTGGTAGGATTTTGTTTTAAACTCAGAGAATTATAACCAAAACATGACCAGATAGTCTAAAAACTCAGTACCTGTACCTGTAGCTGAAGGCAGCAAAACCCTCTGTAAGAGTATCAAAATGGCAAAAAGCAACTAGGGGGGCTATCCCTTCAACTTGCTAAGCTTTAACTAAAAACATACCATGATGTTTCCGATATTTCTCAAATTCTCAGAGAGGATTTGATTTGGTTAGCAAATAAGGACAATTTTGAAGAAGGTTAATTCAGCACAGCAGAAGAGGGAAGAAAGCCGTGAAGATCTAACTGCCTTTTAAGGTTCAACTTACTTATGATGGCAGCTTCTTTTTCTCCTTTCAGCAATGTATGATCTGCCCACTATTTCTGAATGCCCTTTGAAAAGACACATTTCTTCAGATTCTTAAGAAGACTTGGCTCCCTCTTATAGTGTGCGTTAAGTCCTTCCCCTTTTCCTTCTTATGTATCCCTTGGCTTCTATATAAATACAGTTTTGCTTTCTCTTTAGTTACACTGTACTGCATTTTCACTCCGTTCTCTAATTCAAAACTGTTTATTTCACACTTTCCAGTCATCCTCAGCAGAGAACTGCAAAACCAGAAGACAAGGAGTCTGAATTACTCTATGTCTGTTAAGAATTTTATAAGGAGAAAAGATCTGGTATTTGACTGCTATTAAAGGAGTACTAGATTCTAGAGTTGAGTGGGACAGCTGGAAATTCCTTACATATAACTTGCTTTTCAGTTGCAAAAAGCTTTTGGGATTAAATCAGAAGGTTCTATTTTGACAGGGAGAGCTGCTCGTCAAAAAAAAAACCAACAGAAAACAATAAAAAAACAAGCTAAGGCTCTACAAAGAACAGTACCAGCATAGCATAGTACAGTACAGTATAGTATAGTACAGTATAGTCTAACAAAGGAAACCTGGTAACTCAGTTAATCAACATGATTAATAATACACTCTGCAATACATGATTCAAATACAAGTCCTGTGCAATCTAGACAGCTGTGCACACATTATCAATAACAACTAACTAAAAATAAGTAATATTAAAAGCAGGAAACCGCAATTTTTCTTTGTTAGTTTGTGGTGCTCCTTTTAGGAAAAGCCACTTTACAAGTATCTAAATTAAGTTTCTGTTGGTTTTTTTGGAGTGAGGGAGCTGAGAGGGAGGCAACAGGAAGCATCTTTACAGTCTTGGTATCATTAAATACATCCTTGCAATTTCCTATCCAGTGGCTGGGACAGCTATGCATTGTGCTTTGCAGATGCAGAATTTTCATCCCTTAATCAAAATGCAACTGAGCAGATACAAGAGAAACAGAAATTAAAGTGTATTTGGACACTGTTCTTGGTTTGTCTACTTCTTCTCTATGCCAGTAGACGACATTTTCCCCAGATGGTATGCTAAATTGTGTTCACAGATCAAAAAGACCACAGGCCAATCAAACAGGTTTTCACCCTCCATTGCCAGAACTTCTTTTCAGGTCACAAAACCTAAGCCAAGAACCTCACTTTCAAAGCAGTAAACAGCATTCTCGTTTCCTGTCTCCTTCAAAGTTCATCTGAAGCTATCATTCATATTTGGTTATTGTTTTCTTTAACAAATGAATCACAAATATATGAACAGTAAGTACCCCTCTGGAATTTTGGCAAAGCATTTATGTATTTGTACATAGATGCTATTTACCAGCAGTGTTTTCAGTACAGGGGGAAAAAAAAGCATAGCTGCCTTTGTCTCAAGGATAGTGACTTCTATTTATTAAAACCTCAAGAGATGATGTTGACAGAACCAGAACTGCAATTTGTTTAGTAGCGCTTGGAAATTAGAGCAGCTCTTCACAACAGTGGGACTTTTCTACTATGCACCTAACATTCCAGATGGACTGCATCCAAAATACACTTGCCCAACACAGAACAAGAAAAAATGTCATTACAAAATATAAAGCAATATCAGCTTGGCCTCTCCCTACTTACAAGAAATCTGACCAGTGTTTTGCCAAGTTTTAGAAAGGCAAAGAACATTTTATTTTAAATTGCTGACCTTCATAAAGAGCGGCTTTTGTAGGTAGCTGAAAGGAGAGATTAGTTGTTTAAATGTTTAAATGTGTCCCTCAATACCTTCAATCACAGAGCTCATCTCCTCTTTCCGAACAAAGCAGTATACCTTGCCAAAAGTTAAATTATATCATCGATGGAAATCACAGATCTTGTTTAGCATCCAAAAGCTGAGAAAAATCTCAGCATGCTGGAATTTAAAACAACCCAAGGGCCTCATTTCCAACTTGATGGCTATGCTTTTCAACTGGGATTTGGCTGGTGCAGAGGGTGGGGACACCATCTTTTAAACTGCAAATTTCAGATATGCCTTTGATTAGAAAAGCTTTGTTCTCTTTGTAAAAACCAACATTTTGGTTTTAAAGGGAAAAAAAATGAACGGCACTACTCCATCCTGTTTAGCAGACATCCGTACTAAGAGTTTTGTAAAACTTTGGTCAGGCAAAAGACAATCCTCAAACTGGGAAGAGGCAAACAAATTGATTTTGTACAAGCCTGCACACACACTGGAGGGGAGTGCTTAGTAGCCAGCTAATCCGAGGGGAAGTTAAGGTTCTCACTTCAGTGGGTGAGCTGTCTGGCAGAAAGCAACAGGCAGCCCTTCTACCTTCAATGATAACCAAAGCAAAATGTTTTGTTCAAGGTCAGCTCATTTTCAAGCTTTCTCTGGGCTGAAATGGCTCAGCTGCTCCCATGCATATCTTTGAAAGATCCCTGCAGTGAGCTGCAAAAGTCCTTCAAATCCTCACCAGACTAAAACTAGGAACTCAGGATGAGGGGAAATTGAAAAGGAGCAACAGCAAGCCCCAGGAGGCTAGTGGAGCACCAGCTGCACACTACCTATCTCTTTCAAGAGACATAGTTTGTGGTCTCTTGCATTACTTGTAACACTGTATTAAACTGCAATTCTGTTGCTGCTTTGTTCAATAATTTTATGTGATGGCTGGTTTCACTCTTTCCTGCTTATAGGTATTGTTAACTTGTGAGAGAAAAAATGTTCTTTGTTAATAAATCCTTAGTTTTTACATGCTCAGAGAGGCATTTAAAGTGTATCATTGAGTAGATGGAATATAAAAACATCCTGGGTGCTCTGGCAAGGAGGGAAGCAACACCTAAATTCTATCATAAAGATGACAAAATCATGGTCCAGAAGCTGAAAGAAAGCATATTTAGCACACTGACATCCACTCAAGAGTTTCTGACAGACACTCAGCATCCAGAGTAATGCCTACTACTGAAGGTCAATGAATTAAAAATAAAAAATAAAAATTTACCCATATAAATACCTTTCAAGTGTACTCATCTCTAGGTCAACTTTGTACTAAAGTTCTATTCCCCAGCTGTTTTGATTTCAAAATTACCTTCACAAAAATATAACTTTGAATATTTATTTTTCTTCCACTACTTCTTTCCTCTCTACTTTTTGAGTGGTGTGAAGATCTTTAGTTTCAGGAATTTCATTGTCACCAAAATATCAGTATCTGCCTACAGATTTGCTGTAGGATGAATGTGTCTTCATATAGTGTAGCATTATTTCTGAGATCAGAACACACATTGGTGAGGTGAACAACGCAGATCCCCCCTGCTAAAGAAAGTAAGATATGTGAATTAGTTTACAAAAGACTCTGCATACACAGAGCAAAGCATGTAGGAAGACTAGTCAGACCTTTCACTAGAGCCCTAGAAGTTTCTCCTTCTGTTGTTTTAACTCCTTACACCTAAAGGAATGATATTGTGCAATACTGAAGTATTTGCAGAAGTATTTCCACACAGAGAAAAAGACCAGTGTCTGTTAAATCAAAGGAAGTTAAAATGCTTCTAAAATCTTATTTTTAACCAATATTTTAACTGAATCTCCACTTCAAATATTTCCTTTTTTCTTAATCTAAATTGCCAACTGCCAAAAACGACGCTAGCACACCAAGGAAATGTATGGATTTCTATTTACAAGATTTTTCTGAACTTTCTTAGAAGCCTGCAATACTGTTATTACCAGAATTAAAGATTTGATTCTGTGCAAGACAGAGCCAATACTGCTGCTCTTATTATCCAAACTAATCTGTGAACACCCAAAGAAAAACAAAACAGAAAAAAATTGATTCTCTGTAAAAGTATCGACAGCATTTCTTCCATAGTTACAAACAGATGCTTAATGACTCCTGCCTTGCAAGTTTATAAAACTTGCAAAGCAATTGCAGTAATGCCAGGTGCATAAGTACAGACCAAAATTAGCAACAGAAGAGAGCAAGCTGTTGTTACCAATTTTGCATAACACTGGAATAGCTAGAACAGAACTAGGCTCCTCTGAGCTCCTTTCAAAGACCTCAGTGATATCAAGCAATTTGAAAATAACCCTTCCAGCACAATGTTTTTCTGCCTTTACCAACAGTCGTGTTCACGACTGAAATTAGACAACTTGCTCCCCAGCTCAGTTCAAAGAGACTGTTTACCATTGAATTTTAAATTTTACTGCTTACAGTGCATGAACTCGATTCTAGAACAACAAGAAGCTTAACTGCTTGAGAGATTCTGTTCTGAAAGAGTAACTTCAGTAAAATCATTGCTTCTTTTCTTCCATATTACAACAGAGAATTAAATTACAGCCATTGTTTGCTGTATTAAAAAAGTGTGAGAGAAACAAAACAAAACTCATAAACAGCCATCCAGTCATTTTAAACAACAGACTAGGAGAATTTTGGCTTTTAGGACAAACAGTTTAAGGAACTTACAGTCAGGATGCCTTTCATGGTTTCAAAGAAGAAGAGAAATCCCCAAGTTATATTAACCTTGCTCTAAGGAAGTAGTTGGTTACTTTCTGAGGTGCAGGGTAATTATTTTGCATTTTATATAACCCTAAAACACTTCGGTGGAGAAAAGGAGGTGCAGAAAAGTATTTATCATGCTGTTTTCACAGCTTTTCATTATTTGGGTAAACATATTCACATCTTTAGAAAATAAAATGGAAACAACAGCTGAACCACAGCTTTTCAGCTTGCCAAGATCTACAGTGTGTGCCAGAAGATTAAAATAAAATAGGGTTAGTAAAGCTGGAAGCTTATCCAAAATATTACAGCAGAAATGCCCCATTTCTTGGTCTGCATCCATTTTTATAGGAGGAGGAAAATGAAAGAAACTTCTTGGGATGATTTACATTTGTAAAAAGGGTCAAAACGTAAACTGAGGGGACTGAAAGCAACTGTTAAAAAGAACTGATCTTTCACAGAAATCTCTGTGAAATATGTGAATGCTTTTGGCTGAACCTGCTTAGAAAACACTGCCAATCAATATGCAGCTCCTCAGCAAAAAGAAGCCTTCTTCCAGAAATGCTTCATCCCAAGAGAAACTCCCTCCACAGTACAGCCCTGGAGAACTTATGTACTAACAATCAGTAGGAAATGGAATGTGGAAACACAGCACTTTCGATAGGAAGGATGACATTAATCAGGTAATAAATCAACATACGACCCCACTTAATAAGAAACACATTTATGCTGTCCTAAATTACACAGCTAAGGAGCAAGCTGATCCAGTAATATATTCTATGCTTTTCAATGAGCTGCTGCAAGTTGGCACAAACACATCATTACTTCAGAAATCCTACAGAAAGCTTTCCCTCTTGCTAATCTTTTGTTCCCGAAAGCAGACCCCAGCTATCACTCCCAACATGGAAATCACAGTGAAATTTCTGTGGGTTTCTTTTTCTTCATCATTTCAGAAGTGCAAGCCCTCAATTTTTTATAAGCTTCACTCCCAGACAATTTTAGAACGCCATTTAAAAAAATTCACCTCTGAGAGAATACTAAGAATGAGTAAGCTGTTTGCAAACGCCATGAAGAAAGATTTCCAAGACAAATTTCATTTTTTACTGTTTCCATGCATAAAATTGTTTGGAGGAGGAAAATATTCAGATACACTGTATACTGGGCAGAATAAAAACTGTTAACCAGCTTCACACATCAAACCTGCAGCAGAAACCCATTTAACCACACATCAAGTTCTGGGCTATCATAATATGGGTGCAAAGGGTAAGATAAAAGTTAGAGATTACATGAGCCCCAGGCTGCTTAGTCAGGTTCTCAAGGCTAAACCTGCAATACACACAATTTTTTATCCAACTCACTGCTGCAAGTTGAGTTCCTGGGACCTGTCCTAAACGCCAAAAAGGCGCACTTGCAGCCCAAACACAGCACTCACAGAGAAAGGTTATACGATGGACTCCAAAGAAAAAAGATCTCTACAGGTGCCCTGATATCCCAAGCCTAAGAACTCTCTGATAACGCAGATGGTACAAATCTCTCAAAATATGTTACTGTACAAGGCCTTTTCTCTTTAAAATGTGTCTTCCTCAGCCTCATCACCAACACACCTAAAACACAAACCCCATGTTGGTCAAAAGCACGACAGCAGAGGTAGCAGCTGGGAGGAGCATCAGGAACAGAAACCTGTTGATTTGGACCTGCAGCCTTGCAGATATGGAGAGAGAGCAGCTGGTGCTATGATCTGCTCGACTGCACAGGAGGCCAGCTCTCCCTTCACTTTTGTGCTGTTGTGCTGCCCTACCCTAAAAGCACAAAAGACTCATGAGACAGGACAAGATTTTGGAGCTGAGGAGACGGAGGGAGGGAGACAATCCCATGCAGATTTTTCTTTTTTTCGCAAGTGACACTCAAGTTCTCCCTATATTCATACTTTCCTTATCCTGTTTTCACTGCACTGACACTAATCCGCCTTGAAATTGGCTGATTCTGCCCAAGCCATGTTTACACGGAAGCAAGTTTCATCTGGTTGTCCTCATTCAGCGACCAGTTTCTGCTCTGTGGCAGGAGAGATTATTAAAAACCGTATATTACAAGCACATGCTTTAAAGTGACTCAACTTGGAAAGATAACTGTATTATATCAGCCTTCCACTCCCTAGGTCACAGAGAGGGAGAGGCAGCAGTAAAAATCTCAAATGGAAATTGCTTTCTAAATATATTATCCTCCATAAAAGCCATTTACCAACTGCTAGTACCCACAAGACAAAGGGAAAAGATAAAAAGTACATGTGACACAACAGAGTAGGGAGCAGTGTGGAGGACTCATTTGTATTATCACACTGAACATTAACCACAAGAAGGAAAAAAACCAAATGCTCCCTGTTTTGCACAAACATCAATTATGTCTAGTAATTTCACTGATCACTCTTGTGGAGCACTAATGCATATACCATTCTGGCTTTTATGGAGCAGGCAGTGTTTCATTGTCTGCCTCTGCATCAGAATTCCCTTTTGTTTGGGAGAGTAGGAGGAAAAGTTTTATTTTCTCCTATGATCAGTAACATCTGCAGCCTCACATGAGACCTAAAGATCACGCTACCTAAACCTGATAGCCTATTTCATGGCAGAGAACAGGCTCATAGAATCAGTAAGGTTGGAAAAGACTTCTAAGATCGAGTCCGGCCATTAACCCAGCACCACCATGTTCACCACTAAACCATATCCCCAAGTGCCATATCCACAGGCTTTCTGAACACTTCCAGGGACGGCCATTCCATCACCTCCCTGGGCAGCCTGTTCCAAAGCCTGACCAGCCTTTTAGTGAAGAAATTATCCCTCATATCCAATCTAAACTATCCCTGGTGCAACTTGAGGCCATTTACTCTAATCCTGTCACTTGTAGCTTGGGAGAATAGACTGACCTCCTCCTCACTACAGCCTCCTTACAGGAAGTCATAGAGAGCAATAAAGTCATCCCTGAACCTCCTTTTCTCCAGGCTAAACACCCCGAGCTCCCTCCACTGCTCCTCAAAGGACTCATGCTCCAGACTCTTCTCCAGCTCCGCTCCCTTCTCTGGATATGTTCCAGCCCCTCCATGTCCTTCCAGAATTTAGGGGCCCAGACCTGGACACAGCACTCAAGGTGTGGCCTCACCAGTGCCCAGCACAGGGGCACGGTCACTGCCCTGGCCCTGCTGGCCACGCTGTTGCTGACACAGGCCAGGTTCCTGGGCACAGCTGGCTCATGCTCAGCCACAACTGACCAGCACCCCCAGGTCCTTTTCCACCAGGCAGCTCTCCAGACTCTCTTCTCCAGCCTGTAGCTCTGCAGGGGTTGTTGTGAACTATGAGCAGGACCCAGCATTTGGCCTTGTTGAACCTCAGACCACTGGACTTTGCCCACTGATCCCTCTGCAGAGCCTTTCCACACTCCAGCAGAGCAACACTTCACCCGACTTGGTGTCATCTGCAAACTGACTGAGGATGTACTCAAACACCTCATCCAGATCATGATAAAAATACAAAACAGAGTTGGCCCCAAAACTGAGCCCTGAGGAACCCCACTGGTGTCTGGTGCCAGTTGGATGTAATTCCACGTACCATGACTCTCTGGGCTTGGATACCCAGAGAGATTTTCACCCAGTGACACTGAACCTGTCGAAGCCATGAGCAAGCAGCCAGTTTCTCCAGGAGAATGCCCTGGGAGACAGTGCCAAAGGCTTTGCTGATGTCCAGGCAGACAAAAGGCCTTTCCAGCATCCACCAAGCTGGTCACTGTCATAAGAAAACCAGTTGGTCAAGCAGGACCTGCCTTTCATAAACCTGTGCTGGCTGGGCCTGATCCCCTGGCTGTCCTGCATGTGCCATGCGATGGCACTCAAGATGACCTGCCCCATGATGAGTTTTACATCAGCCCACTTCAGTGCAACAAAAACACACTTTTCCACCTAGGGTGTAGATAACACCTTCTCGCTTTACAAGAAGTACTCCAGCAGAAGGAAGGAGAGGCACTTGCATTTGTTCAGCAAGAAGGTAAATCCTTTGCTGTTATTTCCTCATTATCATTGAAAACACTCTAAAGTGACCAGCCTTTAACTCCTTCTTTATTCATCACTTCAGCAACTGCTACTAATCCCCAGAGAGTAGGATTTAATTCCAAATGGCACCAGTCACTTCTGTTGAGGGTCATCCCCATCACAACCTCTCCAGTAACTAGACCCAAAATTATATAAATCTTTCCCAGTTGCTAACTACCAATTTTCCAGATCTACGAGCTAAGTTGGTAAAAAAAAAAAGACATGTTACTGGTTTGCTTCCCATCCATTCATCTTACCAAAAAAAAGGAAGAACACCAGCCACACAAGAGAGAGTGTTAATCTATGTCTTCTTGTAAGCTACACTTCAAATTAGACCTAAATTGCTGTAGTTTTCAATTCCAAACAAGAAAAAAAAAACCCCAAACCATTCCTTTATAAATTCAACAGCTTTTCAGCCTCCTAAGCTATGGAAAATTCTATGCCAAAAAAATATCTGTAGTTGTTACAGCAGCATCTTGAATTCAAAAAGATAAACAAAGCCTTGAACTGCCTACATACACATGCACTGTACTCCTGTCCAGGCAGACTTGCTCAGTTCAGTAAAATGGGCAAATCTACAGCAGATTCTCATCAAAATCCAGAATAACAACCAAAAACTAGAGATGGAAGAAAACACACAGCAAAGTCCAAATCCTGACAATAACTGCAATTAAGATGATGTAGAGATGTTGAGGTACTTCCTATTTATTCCCTTCCCTGGACAGAGATAGCTCTTAAAACTACCAAAATTCCAAAAGGTCCTCAAAGACAGCAAAAGACAATGGAGAAAGGGATGAATCCAGCAACTCGACAAAAGGTCAGTAACAAGCACTTTTGACTAATCTATAAATGAGAACCAAATACATTCTGTCCAGTGAGGCCTGCTGGATAAAGAAAAAGTAAAGCTTAGTGTCAAATATCCACATCCCACGGCTCTCTCTGCAAGAGCATATCCAATTTATGCTACACAAACAAATCTACTGAGGAGATGCCCACAGCTCCTTTACCATTAGCAACTGACTCAAAAAAAAAAAAAACCTCATCTCCAAAAGTTGAAATTAAATGTGATCTCATTTTTAGCTCCCATAATAAATTGCTACTTTCTGAAATAGATGTCAGCATGTAAATTACACGGTTGTGCACACTTTCTCAGCTACATCAAGAGTTAATTAAACAGCAACACAGCTAAGATTATTCCTCTAGTACCTCAATATTTGAATGGACTGGCACTTCAAGTATACAAATCAACTCAGTCTGCACACCACAAATCACAGTTCTTACCGGTTTTCAGTCACAGACAGCAGTGATGAGTATATTGCTGCCTGTCTCTGTGAAGAACATGGCAGGCAGCATGGTAGGGAACCAACTGAGATGTAAGGTAGAGAGGAATAAGTATGCATCATTTTCAACTGCAAGAAGAGTATTAACAGTAATTAACAAACATTTAACCCACTTTGCTCCAGAGCTCCCTGGCCATTATTAAATAACATGAAGATAAAACCTCTGAAATAGATCCAAACAAGAACAGAGGCAGGGGTTGAGCACTGTAATTCACCACTGCAGGCAGGCAAAAAATTACCACCTTTATAACAAAGGACTTAGGGCACTGACAGATGTCTCTGGCAGACCATGCTGGGACAGCTGAATACCAGCTGCCAGCCTGCCCCTCCATCACTGAGCAACCTCTCAGCCATCTTCACCCAGTGTCTTCAGTGTACTTGTTCTCCTCAGCAGCTCAGCCTAATGCACTGACTTGTACAGGGAGAAGAGTCACATGTTACCTTTTAGCACTTACTTACAAAGCTGGTAACCTCTGGCACAGGGCTAAGTGAATACATAACACTGGACAGGCAATAATTTTGCGTGAGGGGGTGAACCAGGTTGCCGGGGAAAGTAAGCTTTTAACATCGACCAGAGAATTGCTAGACTGCAACTCTCAGACCCCCAAATCTCTGACTTGCAGGAATTGTGTGACAGCCATTCCGAAGATCATCCATCATGCTGCATGTTCATTCAGATCAAGTTAGGAGCACAGCGTATGAGACTGAAGACTGTGAGGGGAAAAGAGAAACTGGGGCAGAAACAGAGACAACTACCCACTTGGTGAGGTGAGGATCTCCCACAAGGCAAGACAAGCAATCAGCTTCTAAAAACTGGTTGCAGACAGTGACCATATTACCTAGGTATCAGAAGAACAACCAAGTATTCCTGAAAAGAAAGGGATTATGTCCAGCAAGCAATCTACAAATGTCTTTATTTTCTTTCTTCTTGCAAACATACTATAATTTAAAAGATAACGAGTGTAAGCCTGGATCAGATGAAATGGATGACTGGAAGGACATGAAAGTAAGCTTTACCTTCAGATAGGTGGTATGGACTAAGTGAGAACACAAGGGAGAAAAGAAGAGAAAGGTAAGAATATGTACATGTAGGGTAAGAGAGAAGGAAAATTTAACCTTGTACCAAAGACTGCAGTGTGATTATCTTGCAGCTGCAGATCTTGTACCTGAAGTGACACGCACATTAAGATCATATCCCTAGTGCTCTTCACCCTTCATGGGAATATAAATCATCACTCAATCCTCACATAGTGTTCATCTTGGTCTATCAGGCTTTCATTCCAGATTTCTTGAGACAGAAGGCCAAAGCTGTCTGCTCATGCCAAATCCACTCTCAACTAAACGCCACTATATATTCTTAGGCATTTAATTTATAATACCAAGCAACAATATAGTAAGCACTACAGATTTAGAGGAAGCCAGAAAAAGACTTTCATCCAAAAGCTGTGGATATTTGGGCATTTTGTGTTTGGAAGCTCTAGTCTGTGTGAGTTTTATTGAAATACAGACATACTTCTCTTGGCAGGATAGGCTGTTTCTTGCTCTAAGACAACAGAAAAGCACTGGCAGGACTTGCCCACGTGATCAGCTTGCCTATCACTGATGGCAAAATGTACACTGAATGAGGCATAATAGAGGAACTTGGCTTTAAAACTGTTGTTAGAGTTCTCTTACACAGTTGGGCGATTTTATGAATATGGTAATAACTATAACCTTTAGAATTCAAGACAGGAACAGCAGATGGAACCTAATTAAGAGAGAAAAATTATTAATTCATCTTCATAAGCAATGGGAAAGGCAACAATGCTTTGCAAAGGGAGGTCCTCTGTGTCATTTAATAAATGCAGAAACAACCAACTAGACCAGGGACTCATTGAGAAACAGCTACACCCTGCACAGGAGGCCAAGATCTATTACTTGCAGCTTAAGACACTGAATAGACAAGAAACAAGATAAAAATGAACAGTGGCAGTTTCTTGCACTATACATGACTGCTGTGGTCTGACTGCATCCGCAGCTTCAGTTTACACAGAAAAACCATGCAGAAAAATATATTTCTTTCAAGCTGTTTCAGTTACTGTCAGTTCAACTTCATGAAAATCTATGAAGAACTTGCATCACTCTGTCCTTCTAACAAATAATGCAAGGCAGTAGACACGAGACTTCACAGTTAGACTGACTTGCCCTCGTACAGCTCAGGACACAAGATGGAACAGCAGGCAGGAGAAGGGTTTTTATCAGCTTGTGATGAAGAGGCATTTTTGTCCTTTCTGCTGGAAGGAAGGACTAGGGATGGGCGAAAGCAGATGAGAGCAATAAATACCATCTCAGAATAAACTAAGAAAAAGTCCAAAGCAAAGGTCTCAGCAAATACTCTGTTTCCTTCCTAAGCTCTGCCGTATCAAGAATGGAACTCATACAATGTTTTATTTGTAAAAATGTTGAGATAATTCAAGGGGAGGGGGGGAATATAATAAGAGAGCAAAATATCTAATTCCCAAATAGTTGCCTCACATTCATCTTCTCAAAAATCAGCTGGCAATATCTGTACCTCTTCTAACATTTTAGTATAGAAATCAGTAAATATGTAGAGATACAGCTGATTTATTCCTCTTATTCCTGCAGTGCCGTATTTAATTCTAAGGAAACTCAAGAGAAGGTAATGATTCAGCTGAGGCAAAAGCATGTAAAAACAGGTGAGAGATGACAGCCACACAAGGCCCTTCCTCCATTCCAGGCAATGTTTTTCTAATTGCCATTTCACCAAGCTGGCAGGGGGAGACTAAAAACAGTGAAGCTAAATACATACACATACACACACACATACCACGCAACTTCTGCTTCTGTTTACTCAGTCCTTATCCAGGCCCATTAAACAGCATTAGCTGGAGATGAAAGGAATGTTTTCAAGGAGACAGGCATGCGTTACCGTACCCAGTTGGGCAAACAGTGGTGCCAGTGATACAAATCCCATAAACTGTGCATTGCTGATACTTATTTCAACACCTACCCCTGTGATAGTAGCATAAATATAAACCACCCCTTCACAGCAGCATAAATATACACATTTGCGTACACACGTTTTGTGTGCATGTGGTGCATGCGCTCTTTTCTCTCTCTGGCACAAAGCATTTGATTTTGTCTGCCTCCTAATTCCTGCAGCTCCCAGCTCAAGTAAAGGACTTCTCTCCACCTTCGCAGGCCCCTCATCAGTTCTGCCCCCCCCACTCACTTATATTTCCTTTAGCTCATTAGCCTAACTAGGGAAATTAGCATATAGCTCACAACACAACTTGTTCACTCAGACAAAAACGTCCAACAGAAATCAGAGAATCATTGAATAACCTGAGCTGGAAGGCACGCACAAGGATCACTGAGTAAAACTGCTGGCCCTGCAAGGACAGCCCCAGGAATCACACCCTGTGCATCGTTTGCTGTTGTACTTTACCAAACCCCCACTTCTTTTACCATAACAAATACTTGTGTTTTGTTACAAAACACTGTGAGGGCAGAAAGGTATTTGGGGTATTTTCACTTAGACAGACATCATGTTAACAGAAACACTCCACAGCAACTGCTTTACCAGCCACTCCAAAAAGGACTAAAAAAAAAAAAATTCCTTGTTAAAAAAGCAGAGTAGAATTAAAAATTGGTACTGTTAACAGTGCACAGCATACAGACAGCACACCTACTGTCTGTACTGAACTGTATAGTTCAATACCTCAGCTGCCCCACCCCAGAAGACACCTGCATTTCCCCTAAGCTCAGCCTCCCACTGGCACCCCTGCAACAGTCATCATATGCACAGATCCCTGTGTTTCTTTGACACTTCACCGGGCAGCCCTGCAATTTCATTTACAAAAAAACATACGAGGCACCTTATGCCACCTACAGGCTCTGCTGCTTTCTTTCTCTGAAACTCAAGTGTTCATTTAAGCTTGCCTCACTCTGCCGGTTTCCAACCCTCAGTGCAAAAGTCTTTTCCAGAAGTGTCCTGACCCCAAGCTTCTTCTAACCTGCCTGTTCCCTCTCACAAGACCTGGTATATCTCAGGGTCCATTTCTGCCGTACTTCTCTCTCCTCACTTTACGCAGAACTAACTTTTCCCAGAAAACACATCCAAGCCTCAGCTAGCCCTCACCAGCTTTCTACAGGACTACTGCAAGGACTAGAGTTTATTTTACCTTCCAGGAGCCTAAGTCTCACTTGGATCCCACTTCTCCCTGGTTCAGATGAAGACAACAAGACTATTTCCTTAAGAAATAATTAGGTGTTCAAAGCCAACTGCATTATTCTTTATCAATACAGAATGACTTTGCTATTAGTTATTTCCATATAATAGAAATTGATGACATCAAATCTAAGACACATAGCTCCATTTCTTCTAATGCATCACTTTTTTTGAGAAATGGGAGAGTCTTCGGAACACTGCATGGCCCCAAGGGCTCCATGACAGAAATGTAGCACATATCATTGTAGCAAGAATTATCTCTCTGAAAATCGTTCTTATAGAAACTGTAAACAAGATGGGGGTGGGGTGGGGGGGGAAATCCAAACAAGTCACCAAAGCTAGGTAATGACAGGCAGGGTGTCTATGTAGACAGACCTCCAAATTTCAGTGGAACCAGAGCATCAGTAAGAGAGTGATGGGGTTTTGCACAGCTGTAGATAGCTGGTGAGATAGTTTTCGCTCTAATACTGTAAGGCAGAGCCAATAATGACCTGCAGACAACTAGCTGCAATGCCACTTATTTTGGAGACCTCAATATGAAGTGTATTATTTTGGCATCATTTCTTGCTTTGGTTTGGGGTTTCTTTGGAGAAAATGGCATGAAAATCCTTTAGATCCTTCCTAAACATAGACTAGAGAAGTTTTCAAGTGACATGATAAATGACTTTGTTGAGTCTTACAGGCAAGATAAGTAATTTGTACTCAGAAGAGAATAACCTAACTGGACAGGCAGGAGAAAGCTGCTCTGACATGCTCTATACATCTCTAAGAGAAAGGTGGGTTATCTACCCTGCTCCTAGACACTCCTTTACATAAAAGAAAAGATACATTCAGACTTTGAAGGAAACCACATCTTAAAAATCAGCCAACAAATGCAGCATCACCATATTGGCAGTTGCAATACTTGCATACTCCAACACGTCTCTGTGGAAAGGGTGCTGTGATCTCATGAATTACTAGTAAAGTGTCATGATTTTTCATCTTAAATCATGCACCCAATGTATTTTTAATCTAAAAAGCTTTTTACATGAAGAGGTTTGTACACATGTTAAGAAAACAGTATCAGCTGTGTCAAAATTTATTTCCTGGACATACTGTGACCATATTGTCTTAAGTAGATCTGACCTGGAAATACTTTTCTGGTCCACATAGGCATCAGGTTTCAGTTCTGTTTTCCCTTTTTACCTTCAAAATAATATGCCCTCTTCTTCCTGTTTGAGACACCTGAAAACTGATGGTCTATTGACAGCTGCCTGAATTGGTTTATTCTTTGTTAACTGTTTACTTTGGATCAAATGAAAGCAGAAAGGAAACAGAAAACAGCCCCACTGGGAGAAGACTCATGTGGGACAAATTAGGAGCCACCGTAAGATTTAGAAGTCCAGGGGAAAAACAGGACTAACTGGAGGCAGCTGTCAGGATGTGGTTTTTCTGTTTATATTCTTCTCCTTCCCTCCCTTAACCCCCTAAATGGATATTATGGGAGAAGTTAGCACGTGTGTATGTGTGCATGCACAAGCAGGAGCAAGAGCATACTGATCCCTTCTCTCCACACAGAACACACAAGAATATAATGTAATCTGTATGGGAGAGGCAACCCCATAGAAATAAAAGCAACTGGTAGAGCAAGTTCTAAGAAAAAGCTTTTTTTTTTTCTTATCCAGGTGTCGTAACATGCTGTAAAATTGCAACTTTAGAACATTGGTTTTAATTATTAAGTTAGCTACAAACTGGAACTGGAGGCCTAATGCTCCACTTCAGTTTTGTGAATGGCAGTTCTGTTGTTGGATCAAACTTCCCTTGTGTTCCATCATCACCTCTAAATGCCAACACAACTGTTAACAAGGCACATCACTACATACAGAGAAGTGCTCCCTAAAACAAACAAACAAACAAACAAAAACCTCTGTAGTTTGAGGTTTAAATTTAACATACAGTGAGTAATGCATGCATGGTACCAAGAATCCAGAAGATAAAATTTCATCCCGTGAAGGAATTCTGCCCTTTCACATCTTCTCATAACTATCTCCCAACTTACTACTTTAATACTCCCCATAATGCACTCAAGGAGAACAAGTTCAACATCGTTAACAATAGCTAAATCAGTATTCCTGGGGATAACAGCCTCCCATCCCTTACCAGCATTTTCACCTTCATGTCAAATCATCTGAGGTCATTTTAGGGTGGGATGAACACCAAAGTCACAGATAATGGAAGAGGAATCAGAAGGAACCAATAAAAGGGACACAGGTCAGGCTGTTCCAAACCATTGAACAGCTGATAATCTCCAATTCCTCCAATAACAGTTCTGCCTCTTCCCATTTTTACTATTTACCTCTTCTCTGCCTCCTCTCTCCCTCCACACTTATTCCACCCATAACTAAAAAGGCAAGTATCTGGACTTCAAACTTCCACTCAAATCAGAATTGCTTAGAAACCAAATTATACAAGAGCTGAAGGTTCCTCTTAAGAAGGAATACATCAGAAAAGTGGTATCTGCCTCCATGGGTGACCAAGACATTTGGAGACAGAATAGCATAAAAAGTTTGAAGTGCAATCACAGAAAAACAAAACACAAGTGCCTGGTCAAAGTAAACAGATGCAATCAAGATTGGTTTTCCTTTAACTGTTCAAACGGTTTGACTTTCCCTGCTGGGAGAATGAATCAGAGACAGCTTAGTAGCAGGCATGTGCTTTTCACAGTCCAGCTTTTCTGTGTAATTATGTGCTTTGGTCCTAGTTTGCCAGCTTATTATTGCATTAAGCACCTCAACAGGTGATGCTAGCAAAAACAATACTGTAGCAACATGCTTTTCTGCAGTCTAATAGACACATAAAAGAAGGCTTACTGCAAGCATGTGCACAATCATACACACACAAAAAAAAAAAAAACCAGAAAGAAAGATGGGTTTTATCCTCCAGTGTCACTAGCAAAAAGCTCTAAATCCAATGTCCTCTATAGCAAGGTACCTGGGATCCCAGTCAGGGCCTGCTCTACCTTGTCTTACTGTTTGTGATTAAATATATTCTCACCTCTTTGGAAACAAATCATCATGTCTTTCAGTTCAGTCCTTAAAAATAGAATTTTTAAGTTAAAAAAAAAAGGTTAGAACGATTTCTTCTCTGAATATTTTGCTTTCATGTTCTTTGTAATAAACACCAGAAAATATGCCCAGAGCTTATGACTGCATTTTTTTTCACCTAACTTCTGATTTCTTAAGAAAGTTAGCTAACTCTCAATCTCACCATAACACCCTTAGGCATGAAAAGTATTTCTCCTTGCTAAGAACATACACAACAAAAAAGACTGTTTTCCACACCAAATTATAGGTTCTTCTTGCAGTAACTACTAATCCTATTGTTATTTTTATGATTCTGGAATAATTCTAAAATGTCTAAATCTGTTTTTCCAACCACCACTCTAAGATGACACCTAATAACCTTTGGGAAGAGGCAGCAACACTTTTTACATACTCATACCAGAAAATACCATGCACTCTCAGACTATTTTAGTATTAGTATTACTAGTATTACATGAACCCATTCACCATTATATGGTGCAATATTCAACAAAGCTTTCTGCCACACATTTAATTAAGAATTGACTGAGTCCAAAAACCCAGGATGAAAGCTAAGTCACTGAGCAACCCCTGTCACCCTCAAGGGGAAAAAGAACCCAAACAAAACACATAAAAGAAAGGAAGAAGGATCCAGCAAACCCTCACACAGCAAAATAAAACAACAAAACCCCCACAGTTGTCATAGTGTTGTTGTCACATGTATTTATTCTCCCAGCTGTTTACAGGCAGAAGAAGTGGCAGAGGCTGAAACTTAAAAAGGTCTTGTTTTGTGGCAAAGCATATTTAAATATTTCTAAACAGCTGTGTCCACAAAAAGAAAGAAAGATTAGGTAGTGTCACTTCAAGAAGGTGCAACAGGTGAGAAAATCAAAAATTTTTCATGTGATATGAATGGCCTTTAATTGGCAGTATCCTAGAGCAAGCTTGAACTCCTAACATTTCCTGCACTGCTTTTCCTCCTGAAAAAGACCAAAGCAAAGTGAATGGGAGGGCTCTGTGTTCTCCCAGTGCTTACTCCTGTATTCCTTCACTGGTTCAAAGGCAAGAAAGACATGTATGGAGCAGAAATAGACAAAAATCCATAAATAACTCCAAAAATAGTGCAGGAAAGAGCAGACAAAGCAGACATTAGCACTATCTTTCTTCACTGAACAAAATATTGGCATGTTTACCGCTGTGGTTACCACTTACCACTGCACATTTTTTGGTAAGTTGCATCTACAGAACCAAGTCAGTGGATCCGACACTTAAAATTAAACTGCTAACACTGTTTTTTTTTTTTTACGTAAGTGTCATTCAGTAAATCTGTCCAGCTGGTCAGCAAAAGATAATCTGGCAGGAGTCCAGGGCTCAAGAATCAAAAATTACTTGCTCCACGCAGACTGTGTCGAAACACATTTGCTCCCTCCTGAACAGACTTCTCCTCACAAGGAGTATTTTCGAGCCGTCCCGACTGCTGCACAGCATCAGGCTCTCCTCCCTCAGCATGCACCTCCTGCCACGTGATGCCTCTTAGTCCCAGGCTCTGAAATGTGACTCTCCACGCCACTCTTACCCATACGGCCTCCCAATATGGTGCTGATGCTTAAATTCACATCTACATGCTTAAATCAGAAGCACATTATTCAAAATCCATTTCTTTCCATAGTGATTTTATCAGTCAACACATTGACACAGTATGGGAGACAGTATCACATCAATCCCTACACCAGACAAAATCTGTAAGGATGCATCTACTGGCTGCTTAATGTGAGTGGGAAGAAAGGGGGGAGGAAAAAAAGAAGTGCCAACTCTGCTTGTGAGAGAAATAAAGCTGCAATGTTTTGCTTTACTGCCATGCTGTGGAAAATACAGTACAGCATCCAAGCCAGGCTTCTTTTTCCACAGCGTGGCAGTAAAGAGAAGCAGCACAACTGCAGCCCACCTTGGGATGCAGAATGACTGGAGAAGGATAAGGACTGGACTTTCAAACAACAAACACACAATTTAAAAAGGAAACTGATCGTATCACTTACTGAAAAGAAGAGATACGGCCTGTTAATTAAACGCAAGGATCCCCATCGTCCTCCAAAGGGTGCAGCTCTTCCTCCTTACCGTCCGTCTGTTTCTGGTTTTGACTCTGACCAAAACATTCATTCCACTGAAATGCAAACTGCAAACCTTTGCACAATAGCATCTGGGACAAATCACTGCAAAAACAAGTACCTTTCTTTGTTTGGTGTTAATCTAAAACAGTTATTAAAACAGTTTTAGCTAAAACCTTGCTCCTTCACAGCAGACCCTTCAAGTACTTGGTTCGTGCGCTGCAGGCGGGCCTGCCTCTCTGGTAGTTTCTGTGGACTCAGCCCTATGACAACAACTCATCGTGCTCAGCACGGCACCTACTAGTCTGAGTCCTCCGGTTCCCCTGGTGGGATGCCAGCAGCCTTGCTCTGTTTTCAGGACAGGGACAGAGCTCCAAGTCTGCACACAAAAAACTATTATTCTTAAACAGTCATGATTTATCACTGAGAATAGTTACTTAATTCACACAATTTCCATTACTGAAGCCTTCCTATAGATTAAAGAAATAATAATCCTAACAATTAAAATTAATTGCCTTTTGTGCCAACGAGGACTGCCCTACTTCCCCCTTCCTGGGGCTCTGACTCCTTTGATCTGTCCATCTCGGTTACAAACATGAGCTGCAGGAGTGGCAGGTTCAAGTAGGAATGAAGCAAATAATTCCTGAGTGGAATGAAACTGAAACTGGCAAGCAGCCAAGATGTTCACCTGAACTGTTAAGAAAAAATAACAGTTATAACAATAACAATTTTTGTAGTTACTGCTCCAAACAATCCCAAAAAAAGGGTGGCTGAGAGATTCAGCATCTTGCTGAATCACTGGCAAAACAGCCTTCTGTCAGCATACAGTCAAACACAGCTACAAGAAAAACCACAAGAAACATTCTTTGTAAAAAATAAGGCATAGGGGGTTAAAAGCATAACAAAAAATAAAGAATAATAAAAGCGGGGTTTATTTATTCCTTTTGCACACAACCTTCTACACAACAAAATATTTTCATATGGAGCTAGCCTGTATTCTACTTTTCCCTTATTTCCATTCTACCTAATTAAAAGAAGATTATCAAGTTGAACAGCTCAGAAGATTACAGTAAAAAAATACAATTTGACAAAAGACAAAATAAAGTGAAAAAAATTAATTAAAGGAAAATAACAACCAAAAAAAAAAGCGTCCGATAAGGTCAAGGAGAATAAAGGACAACTAATGCCCAAAAAGATGGCCTCACGTAAAAAAATAACAAATTCTGTTCAAAACATAGGCTTCAATTATACTCCCTCTTTTATTTCCAGGCTTAAATAGATTGATACGGGTAGGAAACACCACACGGAACTATAATATTTTTATAGAAGGAAACAATGTGGTTCGAAAATTTTTGTTCAGAGAAAAAAAATGATCACACTTTGTGCCAACTATGCAGACCTTCAGAGGGTTGATTTTTTTTTTCATTACAATACTGTAGATTCTTCCATTTCTGAATATACAAAGTCAATATAATGCACAGAGAACTTCTGCCGAGCACAAAAATCTTGGGAAGGATGACATCTTTTTTTTCTTTCAGGTTCAGAGGTTAGAATACCCATTTCAGAGAGACAAGTAAACACTGGATCATTGGTATTTCCATATTTTCCAATAAATCAGGCTTTGAAAGCTTAAGCAGTGTGGTAAATACATGAACTGGCTTTGCTATTCAAAGAGTCTTTCTAACAAAATCACGCTAACAAATCTAGGTAGAAAGCAAAACAACCCCTTAAACTGCTGAGCTATTAACTTTTACATCTTATCGTGTAAAAATGCTGAACCACTCCCTTTCCTCATTGCTTCATGGGTACTTCTTTCCCTGCGTTTTGGGTTTTACTTTGCTGAGAGTTGGACAGAGGATGAAAAACACGCACAGCTATCAGAGAGCTATGCTCTTAACGAGAGTTCCACGGAAAAGGCTAGCTGCCATTTTCAGTGCAGCACACAGGTTTCAGGCACCAAAAGCTTAGACTGCTAAAAACCAACTGCAACAAAATACAAGTATATGCCCAACTGCTGCCCTCGTCCACATTTCACCAGTGTTTCAGCTGGCACTTTCACAGCGGCCCCAACACTGTCGATATTCCCCCACCCTGAAATGAAGAAGGGCTTGGCTTTGGAGAGAAATTTCTGGAAGGGCGGATTCGGGACGTGCTGTCTCTGCTGTGCTCCCCAGAGCATTGCGTGCCATGAGTGGCAGAGGAGCATGAGGAAGGCACTGTCAGTGGGCAATGCACCAGGCAGTCAGGGGGCTGCAGCACTGAGCCCACAACCCGCTCCCTGCTCTGCCTCCAAACATTTCCATACCCACAGAGGCGTGAAAGAGGGGCAGTGACAGGCACGAAACACCAAAACCTTGCACGAAACACTGCCAAGAAGCTCCTAGCCAGTATTCATTGGAAATTAACTCCTTACTGACTAATGTGATGTTCAAGGAAAGGCAAAAAAAAAAGGGAGAAGAAGAGGGGACTGATGATGGGCCGTGAGCCGTATATCAAACTCGCAAATCAGTATGGGATGGAAACACTGGAATTGAACTGCACAGAAGAAGGGTGTGGGGAGAAAAATAATCTCTTCTTCAGTTATACACGGAAATGAAATTATCTTCACTCGATGGCTCACTCATCCCAAGGTATTCCTTTGTTCAGGACACCACATCGCTACCACAAAGGCAAAGTGAGAAAAAACAAAACATCTGTGTGTTCAAGAAGCTCTTTTCTCCCTCTTCAGCCTGAAGTGTTCTGTCTGCATTTTGGCTACAATGAGAAGTGGAAGAAAATCAAAATAAACAGCATTAAACAGTGCGGTTTCAGGTCTTCTACTTCCTCCATCTGATAATGCTGCCTTATAAGCAGTTAAATTAATGGTCACATTTTAAAAAAAAATTCTATATTCACAAATTACCTTTATTTGAAGTCAATGTCATTGCACTGCTAGGAAAAAAAATGGCTTCACTTGGATTTTTTGAAAGAATATATACATATGCACACAGATCTGAAGAGATGCAAGCACACACAGACAGACATAGGTACTTATCTACTTATGTGTACAGTGTAGAGATCATAAAAATTGACTAATCATGAAGTCAAGAAAGCAAGTAAGTAGTTAAATCTAATTAAAAACCTACTCAAATATTCTTTTGTGTATTCACATTTTTAGATTATTTAAATTTTGCTACGGTATTTTGTATGCATTTTTGCTCACCTTCATGTTGTCTTATTTGATATTTACTGAGATTTAAGTGTCACATAGTTAATAGTAAGATAATGGATGCAAATCACAGTATAACTAAAAAAATGGGACAAAAAAACACCTGGCATAATGCAAGATATCCTCTCATCAAATAAAAGGATTGTATATCTTCAGTACGACACCTTACTGAATAATCTTTATATCACCTTTCCAAGTTATTTGGTCTATTATACTGGTCTATTCCCAGAATGTTCGAGATTAAGAGATGGTTTCTTGTAACTGTAAAGTGCATATTATGGGGCAGTGATCCAAATGAGCACAAGAAAGGCACACAGTAAGGTAAAAAATGCTTTTTAAAAATTTCCGTTACATAAATGATCAATGTTCTTTTAAATCAGGCTTTCGTATTTCTAACTGACATAAGACATTTCCCCTTCTTCAGGGAGAAAAAGAAAAAGAGAAAGAAGAAGGTAAAAAAGAAACAGAAACAGAAAAAAGAGAAAAAAAAAGGAAAAAAAGAAAAAGAACAGAAGAGAGAGGAGAAGAGAAGAGAAGAGAAGAGAAGAGAAGAGAAGAGAAGAGAAGAGAAGAGAAGAGAAGAGAAGAGAA
>WBMZ01001162.1:247002-280908 GCA_013400975.1 Atrichornis clamosus
TATATATATATACACCACAAAGTCTTTTCTTCCACCTTCTTTTTAAAAGCCAAAGGTAGGTTGGAGTCTTTATTTAGAGACTAATATTCATATATTTGTGGGATAAAAAAAATATAGAAAAATGTGAATTTGGATACCAATTATGTACACGTAAACACATGGTAATGTATCTTTAAAAATCAAGATTAACATGTAAATGGTATGCAACTATCTGAAAACACAGATTTTTTTTTCAGTACTCAAAGATAATGTCCAGTGGGAAAATAACTTTGATGACATAAAATTCTTGAAATATTTTCTAATTGAGAAAATGTACTTCTTATTATCATATCTTTACAGCTCTTGTTCAACACAGTGCCAAGCAAAAAGATTACCTGAGGATTTTTCTTCCTCAGTGTCCAATTATTTTTCGCTCTGTTTTTGTCCCCCTAGTGTTACAGCGCAAGCCTTTGCTATAGTCATTATTTTCAACAGGTTCCCTTCTTTATAGCTGATTAGGGTACTTTATAGCACCACCATCAAAGAACCAGTAAGGATTTGTGTTGCTTCATTAAATATTACAAGACAGTGTTCTCTATAAGAAATATAATTTTGTACATTTTTTGTTGTTTTTGTTATCATAACAATCCTTGCAACATTTCCTTCTTTTTTTTTTTTCTTTTCTTGCTGTTTGTTTGTTTGGGTCTTTCTGGCAGAATTAATTAAAGAAATATTAATGAGACAAGTTTATTAAAGCATAGGGATGAAATTATTTGAGATCTCTGCACTATTCTTAACAGCAAGTGGAGATGAAACATTCATTTTCTCTACTTAGTGAGCATTTAGCATGCGTTTACCAACATGAGCACTACCCCTGCGTATCAAGGTAACATAAGCTGAGGTTAAATAGTGGTCATTTACAACATGCACACCAGAAAGTGTTACTTAGTACAAAACTACATAATCCGTTCAAGTGCTTAAAGACAGTATTTATGGCAGGGGCTTCAACTGTTAGAAGTGCACCAATTTCTGTCAAAATACAAGCGAGGTGCACAAACATTTCATTATTTCAGCCATGCATCCCTTGTCACAATACGTCCATTTCAGCTACACCAGTAGTGTTTACACAGGCTGCAGCCCTTGTTTTCACAAGAGTGGAGAAAGTCCTGCTCATTAGCACTATTCATTGCCAGTTACACTGGAGGTCTACTTGCAACTACACCACGTGGCTAAACACTAGTTGCCTCAAAGACAAATACTGTTACCATAAAAAAAATTTAAAAAAAATTTTTAAAATCAGTGTACCTAGAGATCAATAATACAAACCAAAGCAACTTCTTGAATAACTTTTTACTATGACCATCTTGCTTCTTTCTGTAGTGAAATATTCTTTCTTACGTCCTAATGATAACTATCAAGAAATGCTCTGAGGGGTTTGGGGATTAAGACATTCATCTAGACAAATTAGCAACAACAGAACTGCTGCTCTTCCAAAATAATTTGAACTTTTACAGATGTTATTAGATACAGACCAAAGCCCAAATCAGCAATCATTATTGTTTAATAAACAGGTTATTTCCTTCATACACTACACACATGTACCATGCTGGAGGATCAGAAAAATATAACTACTGACTCAATGCTTGGAAAAGCTCAACAAAGGGAGGAGAGGGCAGAAAAGAACCTTTAAAATGAGCTTGTATTTGTAAATTGCATACATTCTTTAAAACATAATATTTATATTTCAATAATATTGATAAATTAGCTGAAGCTTTTGGACATGATGTAATTGATTTTTTCAAATAGTTGGGTGTATCCTGTAATGTACTGGCATCCAACTTGGTCTTAATATTACTAAAGTCATTACAAAATAGGGCAGTCTTTGGATCATTTTTGTCTGTGAGAGATGCCTGTGTATGCTCAAGTGGTCAGAATTTCTGATGACCTGCAGCCTTTACAAAATATTCCTGGTTACAGAACTGTCTGTTCTAGAATAAACTATTTCTAGTCTGAACCAGAATGGCTAGGGCATTACAGCCCTTTTGCCATCCACTGATACCTGCCATTGCACCACCCCAAATCATGCAGGATTCACAGCAAGTTTTTTGAGCACACAGTAATTCCTACAAAACGTTTACGGAAGTGATTTGTGACGAACTACAAAAGCCTTATAGCCCTTTCTAGTCACATGGCTCGACTGGAGAAATCCTCTCCCCCTCCAGTGCCAGATCAGGCTGGTGACGTGATGCCTGGTCCAAGCCCAGTACCCTGCCTTCTCCAGGTGCCTGTGCGGGCAGCTTGGTCCCGGCAGCTGAGCCAGCTGGAGCTGCCTCACTCAACTTTCGCATCACATTACTTCCGCTTTTCTAACTTTTCCACTACTGAGCACCATCAATTATGCACTAGAATAACAGAGGCTTGGCTCAGCAATGTAACATAAAGGCCGATTATGAGTGTAAATAATTTAAACACCTGCGTGCCATGTTTCTTTTAGCAGTGATATGTGGCTGGCGGATGCGATGCATTCGTAGGGAAGGCTCAGACTTTTAATGTACTGAAAACTTCCCCGTTCAGATGACAGGGATGGCCTGCTGCAATGCTGCTGTTGGTTAACAGTAGTTAAAAACCAGAGTTTTGTAGATAGAAACACTCAAAGTCACACATGTGAGAAGATGCAAGTTTCAAAGTCTACCGTCCAGGGAAGTTGGCAAACTCTGTGTACACCTCTGGTAACACAGATCCCCTTCCATGTAACTCATTCAAAGGAAAGGCTAAAAATGGGTTTTCAAAGGGGGAATGAAATGTTAATGTTCTAAAAGGCAGCTGTAAAACAACTTCAGACTTCTTAAGAGTGAAAGAGCAACCTGCCTTTTTTAAGGAACAGCATTTTAGAAAAAATGGTTTACTATACAAAGTTCATTTTCCTCTGGTAGATCATTCAGTGCACTGGTGCTGCCACTTAGACAACTGATACCAAATTTTATAAATTCTGTTCCAGAGAGTTTAATTTTGCTCCTAGCATGCAACTCAGAGTGATCTCACACCAGCCAAAGATCACGCTCCTGATACCTTCTTCAAAATGCAAAGTAAAGGTCAAGAGGGGGCCCTTCTCAGATAAAAATGGCTAAGGAACAAGTCTGCAATATCTGGATTAGTTTAAGTATATTCCAAGTTTTCTATAACATCCTTTGCATGATTCAGCATTTCTGTCACCAGCCTTCACAGTAATAAGATGTGGGACAGCTCTAACAAATGCTATTTTAAAGTAAGTAGGGAACTGTAAAAATATCCTGCAGTTGAGAGACATAGCTTTAAAGTACTTTTTTTTTGTTTGCTTTGAAAATCCGCTAATAATTTGACACTGTAATGTAGGATACATGGATGGAATACTTCACCTTGAAAAATGTAGTCCACAGTCCAGTTAAGTGAGTTTTGAACCAACAGCATACATACAATAAATAACACAGTCCATAGTTTCACATCTGAGTTGCAGACCATGCTACACAGAAGAACTCCAAAATGCAAAGGGTGGGGATAGCCACAGGGACAAAACTAAGAAATATGAAACTATTACATGTATCATTGAAATACATGATCTCTCAAACCATGGTTTGAAAGCTGTGTTGGAATTTGACCACGTCAATTGAAAGAAAGGGGTGAAGGGGGGCAGGGGGTGTTGTTGCTTAAAACAGCAAACTTTAATAGCAGCCATATGATTTAGCAAATCAATGTGGCCAAAGTCAATAAATAATCATGCAGCTATTTTCTGAAACAATTTCATTACTTGCTTTGAGCTAACGATTGGTAATTGAGGAAAAGTGTTTTCATATTTCCTTCTGTTGGATGCATCTTTGCTAAGTTCCCTTCAAATAAAGAGGTGGATTTACACCGTTATTGTTGCATGAATATTTCAAAGCAAGTTCTTTGGAAGGTTACTAGGTTCTTACTGCATATTTTTTTCCAGTATTGATTGATGGCAAATAGCCTAGTTTAACTCCTTGTGCACCATCTTCTCTAAGAGCCAGCACATTCATTGGTAACAGATTAGAAAGGTTCACCAGACTGCAGAAGAACCACTAAGTTCCTCTGTGGTAAATACTGCATGCATGAAATTGTTGGTATATCACTGCCAGACAATTTGGAAATCTCCTTCATCAAACTATGTGCAAATGGTATCAAGTTTAATGTCTATTTATTTATTGTTTACCCAGGAGTTTTATTTTATGCTGACTGGTATGTAGCACACAATCTGCACAGAGCAGTTCTTTGCAGTCAGGCATTTTATGTGCCATAATGAGGGGCATTTTATAGAAATGGTAATTATCATGGATTTTAGGGCTTAGGTGGCTGACAGCCTCATAGTGGGAGACTTCCCTACACTTTAAGACCAAGTTTCTCATTAAGTAATATAGATATATTTCAGTTTGGTTCCACACAGGCAGGCTGACAGATAAGGCCAAACTTGTAAAACCAGCCATGCATGGGATGAAAGGTCTCAGCAGTGAGCCAAGATGTAAGGTAATTTTAATAAAGGATTGTCATGGACAACATCCCTCTGTAAGACAATTAACAGTGGCGTAGCATTATACAGTATTAAGAACATTACTCAATACTTTAGAAATCCTTCTCTGACCATCTTGTTACATACGTAATGACAGTGTACTTTTACGCAATTTTTATGTATTTACAAAAAATGAGAACTAAAGATGCATGATACACTCGACCCTTTGTATTTCAAAGACCCCACATTACCCCAAAGTATTTAACTTTCCCAAGTAAGCTCTATCATTTATCACTGTCCTTCCCAACTGCAATTAATCTGTTCTATTGATGAAAACGAGAGCAGTACATCCACACCCTGTCATTTGTGGGAGCACGTCTTGCAGGTTCCACTGTTTCAGGAATGCTAGACTCAGAGAGTTCATTGCAATTAGTGATGTTTATTGTGTTTATGAAATAGTTTAAGTTGCCACAGTCAACAGAAGGATTAACAAGGACACTTGGTACAGAGATACTTAGAAAAATAATTAAAAGCAGCCATTCAAAACCATGTGGGTGGAGCATCCTTGTATGTGGGAGGGAAATACAGCCATGAACAAATCCCCTAAATTAGGAACCTTTAGATGCCTCTACCTCAGTCTGCTCCCCACTTCTATGTGCGTGCAAAGGTTCGCCTGCCCTACTCATCTGTGAGATCGCAAACAGCCTTTAATATTTCATTCTGCCCAAAGCACAGAGCGTGCTCAAATTCAATACAAGGAAATGCTTTATCTCTTCCTTCACAGACTAATAATCCGACAAAACCAGAAGCGCCAGGGAGTCATGGCAAGTTGTGAGGAAATGACGTGCAGACACTTCTGAACAATTTTATTCCTGTTTACTGTTTGAGACACTTGGAGTGAATAAACACCAATTAAATGCCTTTTGTTCACTGATGCATAACACCAGACCCAATATCAAGGACCCTTGATACTAGAGTACTTTTTCTTAGAGTAACATTTGGAAACATTTTCCCCCCTACCTTTTCATGTGTCATTAAAAATAGCTTTCCTCATTTCTTACAAGAGAAAATGGGTTTAATTCATAAAACGGAAAAAAAAAGCAAATTTAACAAATCCACCCTAACAAACAAGTGGAAAATTGTATCTGTGGAACACTTTTTAAAAGATTCCTATTAACTTTTGTATTTCACTATATTTTTAGGATTGCCTTAATTTTTCCACATACTGAGATTAACATTATCATCTCATTTCCTAATGGCAGCAAAAAAAATACTGCCTATTTACAGTGTATCAGACTGTGTTGCAGGATAGCACTTTGAACAGTGTGGTCTGGATGTGCTCATGGAGACATTTAGATAGCAACCCTTCTCCCTTAACAGCAACCTAAAAACACAAACATCACTAAAGACATGAGACAAGAGTCCAAAATCTCGTTCTGAAGTGAAATTACTTAATGTTTTATCACTTACAGAATGTGATCCTGTAGTTAACTGAACAACAGCTGAAGGAAATATGTGTTAATAAAATAATTTATATTTGAGTGTTAACATATTGCTTCAACTAGAAGGAGATTAAAAATCACTGGTTAAGTTTATAAATAGTACCTACAAATTATGGTAATAGCCTATCGACCAATTTTTTGCCAGCTTTATTTTATCCAGCTAATCCAAGCTAATTAGAAGTATTTTCACAATTATTTCTGCAACTATTCAGGAACACAAATCACACAGAAAGACAGGCAACATTGATGACAAATGAGTATAAAACAATTTTTTTACACCTGCCTTTATAATACTAGGATCCAGTAATTACTTCACAGTATATATTATTAACTAGAAAAACACAAAAATTCTAATTAAGGGGTACACCTTTTGTAAAACAAAAGCTGGAGAGAAGCCGTTCAGACTGTTGGAGCCCTTAGCTAAATGCCCATGACATTTAGAAAAGCACTATAATGCTGTTCTGTGACTCCATCAGACCTGGCAGCAGTAGACACTGTCAGGTAAATTACTGCACATACATTGTCTGCTGACACTGAAATAAAAAAATGTGAAAAGGCTAAAATCAGACACGTCATGCTGGAAGACGGAGGAAAGGGAGTAAAAATATTCCAGTGCTATATGCTTTTTATATGATACAAATAGGCCTTCTACAAGGGTATCTGTTTTTCAGGTCCTACCTTGGCAAATATCTCTAGCATTCCTTGCTATTAACTAAGAATCCGGACAGAAGATAGTGGGTGAGAAATTAATCTCTTAATGGCATTAAAAATTAGACCTATTACAGTATTGGGGGAAAAAAAAAAGAGAGACCAAAAAAAAAAAATCTGACAATACCTCAAAAGTTGAGAAGGAATCCAGGTTGAACATACTAAATGTTGAACATCCTAAATGTTAGTGTGATATAAGAAACATGATCACAGATCTTGTACAGGAAATATCACACAGGAGTTGAATAGTTATTTTGATCAGTATATGGACACTGCAGCAGTGCTCAGAGGTGATGAGATGGACACATCACTTAAGAGACCAGAAGTCCTCCTGAAAATACACTACTCCTGACATAAATCACACATATCAGAAACTTGAAATATTGGGAAATGATAAAAAAATTTTAAATTATCCAAAAGTATAATTAAAACTAGGAGCCCATTAAGCAACTTCAACATTACATTTACACTTAGAAACACAGTACCATTATTGTAAATAGTTCTGAATATAGTTTCAGCCTGATTAATCTGAACAGTTTTAGCCTGAGTCAACATGACATTCTTAGTCCACTCTTATATTCACCCAATACTGCGACAATCAGTGAAGCACACTGATGTCCTTCAAAAGAAGAATTCATACTATATGTAGCATTGCACATGTATTTATTATCAAAATAAGAGTCTAGATGTTCCAGCATGAAACTACACATCCCGCAACCACAGCTGAAATGGAGCAGTACGTACGCTGGATTTCTCAGAAGTGTCAGACAATATACAGCCAACTCTTTGAAGTACTGTTTATATATACACAAGTAATCTTTAGCTGAGGTTGTCCAGTCTTATCAATTCAAGCTGAACCTAAGACTCAAGTGTCAATGTTAAATAAATTGTTCTAATTTATAATGCTGTCTCTCGTGCAAATTGAATTTGAGGACAGAAAAGATAATATGTAAAAAGCTATTATTTCTTAAAACTGCACAAATTTTACTCACCTTATCCCCTTCCATGATTATCCCAATTATTTCAATGAGCTGAAATGTCATACTGTACTACTATTTCTGTTACAAATTATTTCTTAACTGCAGAGATATCCCTCAACACAACTATTCCACTTGAGAAGTCTTGAATATTCAGAGGAAGAAGGAAGAGTTCAGAAGTGTTAAAACAAACAGGAGGGCTCTGCCCTAGCCATCACCCCACATTGTAGTGGAAGAAATTATCATTCTACTTTCGTTTGGTGTAACTCTTTGAAACCAACCATTTATGAAGCAGAGTTGCTTGTAAATACATTATCAGCATGCAAAATTCTACCACCAATTCATATCTATTATTTTTCCAAGAGAGTAGTCAAATACTCTTTTTATTTGATTTGCAGTTTCAGCTATTCCACAAATTGACTTGCTACAGCTTACTGGAATATGGGAGAAGAACCCTCAAGATCAATAACTACAGAATTAGTCCCATTCATCCAAAGTATTCAGCCGTAAGACAGTCCTGCTATATGTTTTTTATTTAAGGCAAATTCTCTCTTTTATAATATGACACATTTTATTTTCTTATTAAATATGATATAAATGAAGTATTAATTAAGCCAAGAGCAAATTAGCAGGAGTTGAGCTCTGTATCACAAATATTAACTTTAATATGAAGAGGCACAAATTGTTTTTTTCAGACATCAGGTGGTCCAAAGATTAAAAAATTAATGTCTGTCTATCCAGACAGAGAACAGCTGTTCACCTAATAAGCCACATTTTCCACTTTTTGCACAGGACTGCAAGACCCAAAAGCTGTGGCTGTACTGAAATTAGCTGTACAAGTACTTAAGTCACCAAGGAGTGGTCCTTGCAAAAAACAACTGCAAACTTTCTCTCCTAAGCCATGCACTTCCCTTATTTCAGTGGATAAAATTTTATTCTAGGAAAACGTCTTTTCATAAGTCCACCAATTAATTTCTATGTGCTTCATCCAGAAGCCACACCACACTGCAGGTAAAAGCAAACCTAAACGACCAATTATTTCCGGCTAAACATCTGCCCTGTGTTATCCAGCTGTATTTTCCAAACTGTCCCACATATCCACAGCTACCAATTAGTTTTGCCTGCAAGTTTTGTCCTCTGTTCCCACTACTAAAATAAGAGATTTCGTTCTAGTCCTTTCCAGGTTATTTCTTCCTATGAGGGCATTGAAGAAATACTCCTCATAATCAGGGGTATTGTATTTTTAAATTACAAAGAGCAGCTGCCTTACAGTGAATAGGGATATGTAACCTCAAATTGCAGTTCTTAAGAGGTCACAGTTTAAATCCAGTTATGTGTAAGAGGATGAGCAAACTTAGCTTTGATTAGCTGCAAAGTGTTAGAACCCCCTTATTCACTTCCTTTTCTCCTTCTCCCCACTTCTCAACCTAGCCCAGAGAGAAAAGAAAGGGGGGGGAAAAAAAAAAAAGGGAGAGGGGGGAGGAAAAAAAAAAAGGCCCACACGCAGTCTTTGCTCCAGTGATCTGTTGTTTGGGGAAGGCTATCTGCCCATGCACAGCCCCTTGGCCATCTGGGCCATGAAGAGCCCTCAATCCCAGCCCTGAATGGTAATTGTCTCAGAGAGCACCCTCACAGGCATTTCAGGCAGTGGGGCTTATTAAAATCCTGAAGGGCAGTAATCCCTGAATGCCACTAAAAAGATCTCCAGCTGCTACCATTTATGAAGTGGGCTTGACAAGAGAGAGAAAAGGAGAGGGAGCTGGGGGGAGAGAGGGAGCTGGGGGGAAGGAGGGAGGGAAAGGAAAAGAAGAATTTAGAAGAGGCAAGCTATACAAATAGGGCCCCCATCAGAAGAGTCACGTTTTATCAGCTTAGGCTTTCTTGCCTCAGTTCCCAAAGGTATCTCCATCCACACCCACACTCAGTCTTCCTTTTACGTGCTCCTGGCAGGGCGTGGGGCAAACACCTCATGATCTATAGTGAGGTAGCAAGAGGGAGGAAGGCAGGCAGGTGAGGGAGCCCTTTCACACCGGTATGAAGAAAACACGTAATGTGAAAGCATTCAAAAATGGTTTTCTAGTATGCGCGTATCTCTCCCCCACTAATTCTGAAAAGGTCTTTTCATCTCATTAGGTTAAGCTGATTAATAAAAATTCAGCAGTTTGCCCATTGCTTCTTCAGAAGTGGTGAAGCAAGTTGAAAGATGCAGGCGGAAGGTTTTTGTGTTTGAGACAATAAGTGGGGTGACTTCTTAAATCCTGCGTTGTCATCCTCCATTAGAGATAAATAGACACCTTGGCTCAAATTCTTCAAACAAACACTACATTGCTACACTTCTTCATTTTCTATTAACCTTCATGAAAAGCTTTAACCCTTCCAAAGTGCAGGGATTTTTGTGTGTGTGTTTTACAAGTCACCAAGTAAGTGAAAGCTTTCTCTCATTTCAGCAATTATTTAGACAACCTGTTGAAAAGGCATTCTTGAACACCTATGTCAAAAACAGAGGCTGTGGGAAATCAAGAATATGAGCCAGCCAGTTGCTACATTTTAGTAAGAAAATGCACTCAAAACTGAAGTTAAACACACAATTTGCGTATCTTCAGAAATTACTATAACTTAAATAGGGTTTTAAAAAATTATTCTAGAGGCCAGAATTTTAAAATTCTGCATTAATGAAGTTGAAAGCCTATGAATTAATGTAATTCATCATCTAAAACCCTAAGGATAAAATGACACATCTGTTCACTGGCAGAAATTTATAAATTTTGCATTTTGAGGCATTATATTTGCAAAATCCATTTCTGAAAATAAGTATTTTTTTCCAGGTATGTCAGAGGTTGACTGCTCAAGTAAAAGATCAGGTTGAAAAATCAAGTAACTTCTGTTTCCTGATTATTCATGACAGAGACTATTATAAATTTTAAGTTTCTTTAAAATATTTTATGCACAAACATCAAAATATCTTAACTAATACATGTAAAACCAGCCCTTTAGAATTTCATAAAGTTCTAAAATGCTGCAGTGTCACTGTAGAGAGATGCCTGATCAGAGAGGCACTTAAATGACAAGTTCAAAGTTTTTTAACAGATATTGGGCCAGAATTTGATGACTTTTTTTTTTTCAAAAATGTGATCAACAAGAGTAAATATCATGTATAAATAAATGCACATATATGAGTCTGTATCATTTTCTTTATTTTCCATTAAAGCAGACTGACAGACCAAATACAAATCTTACCTGCTGAAACTTGCACAGATCATTGCAAAACATGCAGCAATTTTGATGTTCCATGACGCAGAGTTACTAGAGCTTTTAGCAAGAATCCTTGTGTTAAATCAGCAAGTGTCCTCTCTAGGCACTTGCTTTTTAAGTATGATTTGTTTACAAAAATGACACAGAACTACGTTGTTCTGACCTTTTAGTTCAGGTAAGAGATTATAAACTACAATGGAGACCATCAGGAACCTGCTAGGTTCATACTTTATTATGCCCTTTTGGTAAAACCATTCTAATACTTTGCAAAAAGGTAAGTAATTATGCAAAAGAAAATGCTCATGCATGTTGTAGACCCTAGAAAAGTAAATGTTAATGCTTCAAAAAGAACCTTCATTGATGCATCCTAAATTTTTCTGGCTCTAAAATGCAAGTCATAATATTGAAACTGTTATGATAGATGAGAAACAGGGAAGTAAAGCATACACACAAGTATGAAGAATATGGAAAAATAAAAGAAAACTGACTTAGACATAACAGCTTGGCAATAGCTGCTTTGATTTAATTGGTTTCATTAATAGAAATATAAAATCTAAATTCAGGTTATACATGCATCTCATCAGTGTGGGAAAAAGCAGAAATTTCAGTAATTCTTCCTGAGAATAATTTAAACGTATTGCAGTAAGAATGTACACCTGTATATTGTCTGGAACTTCTTGTCCTGAAATACAGCAATGAAACCCAAAACTAGACTGTCAAGAAATAAAATTATTTCACCCAATTACAGCACCATTGTTCGCTATTGTTTCTGACTAATCAAGCTAAGTTAAGCTTAGTTGCTCTAAACCTCATTCTTACATTTCTCATTAGTCACAAATGAACAAGTCAATGCAGAATCTGGTTAACAATTTTAGAAGATTTAAAATTCAGCTCCTTTCTGAAGCTGTAACGCAGGGGCAAATACACATTAACTCTGGTCAGTTAGGAGGTTGTGTACATCTCCAACTCATCTATCCACAGCAACCGCCTGGGCACAAACCCCGTGCTGTGGGAGAACAGCAATTTACCATTTTCTGTGATTTCAATTAATTCCTCAAAAGGCCAAACTGCTGTAGGAAACGAGCTGTACCAAACGAAACCCAGGAAACTGATTACAGTGAAGCGGAACCGAAAATCTGCACCTGCAGATGATGAGGTGCTTTCTTCCCTTTGTTGGCAATCAGATCTTTCTCCATGTGAAAGGTGTGAACTGTTAGCAGAGCACGGCAATGTAACCCATCCGCGCTCACGGAGACCGGGACACGCCTAGCACGTCTTTGTACCAATTTCTGCTCTTTGGAAACTCCTACTGTAAAACGAAGCATGCTTCTTGAGAAGATTGTTGGAGAAACAGCACTCCTCCCAGCCCTTACAGCATTTTAATTCCTGATGTTCTTTTAAGAAAACCCTGATAGAATTAGATTTAAAAAAATAAAAAAAATAAAAAGACTGCAATAAATCCATTCAATTTTGTGGTAACGTTTGTCCATCATAAGATTTTGCTATTATGAAATAGGAAAGGTAAATGCAGAACTCCTAAGAGAAACAGGGGGCATGACTGTATATGAAGAGAGCATTTCACATTAATATGCTACAGTTATTGTACTTACTGGAAATTCGGATAAATGTTTGCAGAACAATAGAATCAAAAAAAGTTTGAGGAAAACAAATGCAACTCAGTGTACGACAGTAAGCACCAATAACTAGGTTTTACAAACTGACTCCTGCTAAAATGACAAAACAGCTGGTTAGAATGTTAGCCTAAATAATAAAGCTGCATTATGGAGCTGTGAGGCAAACATAGCACTGCAGAGACCAAAAAAAGTAAGACTAGTAAGCTTTCCAGAAAACTCATAGTTACAGTTGAAGTATCAGCTGCAATAGTGAGGGAACACCATTTCATTCATTTCTTTTTAGCATGAGACTGCAAAAAAAATCACATTAATAAATTTGATTGTTCATTCTATTTTAGTAAATGCCAGTCAATTCACAAATTCATGTACTTTAGAATAGTTAATCTGGTAAGTACAAAGAAACAATATGTAGTTTTCAAATTTTAACAATAAAATATTTCAAAACGCAGGCATTTTACACTCTGTCATATACACATGCTTTTAGGTTAAAACAAAGCTCTTACAGCTTATGTAACAGAAAATTGTTCTCAGTATTACAGAAGCAGTAACTCTGAATTTTCCTGTCTGTAAAGTATCAATCATAGTATAAAACTGTTGTGGTACGTGAGGAAGGGAGGCATAAACTCAAATGAGAACAGTATTTTTAAAAAAACAAAAGGCAAGGAAAGTGGCCTGAACAAGGCTCTGGTTACTTGTTTCCTTATGGGCTGGGTTGAAAGTCACTTTGTTTTCAAGGAATACACAAAAATTCTTTTTTTACAATGTTTAACTTTTTCAAGTTGGTGTTTGTGATGCAGTGTTTTTAGGTAAAATATACTTTTCAGCTGTTGCTTTAAAATCCAAGGCAGAACAAAACCTAAGAAATAGTTATAACTGGAAAACTAACAAGATGTAAATTTGTTAAGTGCTTAAAATACTGGTTCAAAGGAAAACAGATTCACTGCAGAAAAAATAATCATAAACCTTCCTCTTTTATATCATTACTACAAATGGCTCAACCACACATTTCTGTCTTTGGAACAGATAAACGACCTTGAACAGGATCTGGCTATCAGCACACAATATTTACATAGAGTATGGTTCTCATTAGGGGAAAAAAGGAGAAAAATGTTTGCAGGGGAGGCGACACTGTATTTCAACTAAACAGATTTCATATCTTCAAGCATTCTAGACACCAAATAAGCCAATCTCTAATAAAATTATGGTAAACTAAAATTTCAATCATATTGTTCCACAGCAGCTTACAATAATGTGTTGCCTACCTATCAAAATTCTTTTTTTCTCACTTTGAAATAGTACTGCTCTCTATCAACTTGAAAAACAATTCTTTTGCTAGCCTTAAAGAACTGAACTTCAAGTTTCTTATCAACAATACTTTTATATTTTAGATAATTCCCATCTTTGTCTCAACTTTCACTCCACCCATGAAGCCTGGGTTTATTTCTGTTACACTGCTGCTAGAGGATGCAGGCAAAACACAGATTCGTTATTAGCACACTGTCAAGCACTTCTTCTTAGATAAAGGACTAGTGCAGTAACAAGACAATCCTATTCCCATCTGAGGTGAAGTAAACAGAATTTGCTTTTATATGGCTCCTTTCATATTCAAAATATCCCAATATGCTTTACAATAATGAGATAGATACACTGTCATTTCTGTAGTCTTAAACACAGAGGGCAAGGCTTTGTCTTGCAAGTTGGAATAAAAGGAGGTCATGGGTCCTTTGAAGTTTCCTTATATCATCAGACTGAAGGACAGGATGGAATGGAGAACATAACTGAGACAAAATAGAAAGGGAGGAGGGCAGGTGACCATTGTGAAATGTGTGAGACATCTCTTTCATCATATTTAAGGAGCACCGATCTAGAAGCAAAAATTAATCAGCAGGGAAAGATTTTTTTTTTAAGACTGGCAGCAGGTACAATGCTAATCCTATTTTTTCTTTGAAGGCTTTTCTTGGGCAGAAAGGGAGGGAGGGAGCTAGGAAGCCTGGCGAGATGAATTCCACTTTCATCACAGCAAGTCAGGGATCTATATACATACAGAGATTCAGTTCAGGTGAATGTAATCTTGTAGGCTGTACTACTCACCCAGTCAACAAAAGTACTCATCCAATAATGAGGTGAAATATCCTGGCAAACAAGAACCTTAAAGGAACTTAGGTAAAAATTGCTTCTAAGGAAAACAGAAAGGGGACAGGAAAGTACAAACAGATCAGACAGCTCCCCATTGCACCTTAAAGAAAGGGCCCATCACCCACCTGGCACTGGCTGGCAGAAGCTTCTCCAATGAGGACTGACTGGCCAACACAGTCTGCAAAGCACAACAGTCTGCAGCCTCTGTTTCACTGCCAAGCTGTGTGTCCAAACAAATTAATAAAAGTGGTAGCCTACTTAAACTACATCCTCTGCATTTTGCCTTTCTTCTGTACAGCCAAGCAACAGCTACAGGGAACAGAACAGCAGTGGCTAAACTCTCCAAAATACTTCACCCATCACTGCTATGATTAGAGCCTCACACAGCAAGAGCTGCCCAATAATCCACCTTCATTTCTCGGTTGTTCACAAAGGATTGCAGAATCTGTAAGGAACCATCCCTTAAAGCAAAAGGTTTGTACCTTTTCTCCACATCCTGCCCTAAACAATATTAAGGCTATGTTCATCTAGCACCTAATACAGAAAGAGGATGGCTTTGGACACTCCTGCAAAGCTTTATGCAGCCCACAACGGGTCTTTGCCCCTTTTGTGTTGGAGGCTTCCCTGCCCTCAGCATTGAGCAGTAACGCCTTCAGCTGTGTTCACTATTTAATTTCCCCCACTGCCTTTCTTCCTCTCCTAACACTTGCATACTTTAGCCTTGGCTATGGAGTGCTGACTAAGAAAGGACAATAGGCATCTTTCAAGTCTTCAGAGGGAGCTTTGAGCAAGGCTCAGCTCAGGGATCCAGTCAATATTTACTGCAGTTTGAAGCCACTGTTTCATGGCTTCTTCCAAGCAGAATATACTAGTTGGGAACCCCTAGACCTTCCCTGATTTTAATCTAACAAGGTAAAAATAAAGGGATAAATAGATTACAAATATAAATGGGGGTTTTTTGGAAATACTCATGGTCACAGAACAAAAAGAAAAAAAATAAAAGGGGAGGGGGACAGGAAAGATAAAAGCACACTCTACAATACCACAACTTACGTTTGAAGAGTAATCCGCCACTTATAATTAGGAAAGTACTTTTTCCCCTAAAGCTGATTAGCAAAGTTTAAAAATCACACATCAGGAAGGTACTACATGCAAATCCATTTAAAGGGATGCACGTAGATGAAGTTTGTAAAGAAACCCACTTCATCAGCTATCTAAGCTCCCACTGTCTGCAACACCTAGGTCACAGCAGGACCACAAACCACAGCGTGACCACAGATTATAGCAGTGCATCCCCTTCCACAGATACAACATTCTGAAGTTTAAAGAAACACACTTTCAGCTTATCAAGTGAACTAACAGAAAAAGGGGTAAGAACTGTCTTTTTTTCACATTAAGGACCAAAGTCATACACAAGATGTAACGACTTGTCGAAAAAAATGGATGGCTTCACATGTAATGACAGTATGTTTTTAAAGAAAAGCTTTTTTTTCACTACAATTTCAGGATTGTTTTTCTTTTTCCATTGCAGTCACGGTTCTCTAGAAGCATTCATCTGTTTCTAGAAGCTTGCAGAACTGCAGCAAAACCAACAAAATCAAAAGATGTGCCCTGGCAGAAAACTGAGGTTTAGAGAACCCCCGCTCCTTCTTTAGCTGCTTCTCTTAGTCTCCATAACAATCCACAACGTACAAAAAAACCCCTCCTCCCAAAAATCACAATTCTGACAGTGAAATACAACTGGACTGACAATCATAATTTATCTGTTCAAACTGAAAGGCACCTATATGATTTTTTTGTTTGGAGTGGCTGGAGTCCTGTCTCAACATGCTTTCTCATGTTAGACTCCACTGAAAGTTTTGAGTCGAAGAGTCTGACAAGCTACTGTTAAAACAGGAAAAATTACAGCTTTAGCTTCAGATGTGTCAGGATCTTTTGAAGAAAACCATTTTATGTCAGCCCTGTGGTTAAAGGGCATCATCAGCAGAACAGATGCATCTTTCCACCTTGCATGTTCAATTTCCAGATGCATGAAGTTTTGGTTTTTCAAGTTGCTTTATTTGAGAATGTTGCATTAGCATCATGACATTTGCTTGATTTTTAAAATTTGTTGATATAAGATAGAATTTCCAATTCCACTCCTCTCACTTTAAGGAAATGAAGGAAAGCTTATAACCATCAAAAGTATAAAACACCCTGCACAATTAAAGGTTAAGTCACAAACACATCTACAACAGAGGTAAGACCCCTGAGTAACTAAGAAATGTTTATAAAACAGAGTTCAAAATAATAAAGTTATGAGGGTTCCCAGTACTAAGGAAGTAAGTAGAAACACTCTTATACCAAGTTCAACCTGAAACAAACTTCTCTTATCCATCTTTTATATTACCTTCTCCAAACCTGGTATGCAGGGTGAGAATTTTAATCAATATACGGATACATAAGTTTTACAAAATAAATATGTAACCATGCTTGAAACCCTAGTTTTGAACAGGAGTAAACATTCAGTAAACAACAACCAAAATAAAAAGTAAAATCAATGGGTTTTGCAGAAGTGGCAAATGAAACCACAAGGTAAATATTTTTAGAGAGATTTGATCATGTTCTATTTTTCAAAACATCTTATGATTACTAGTAATGTTTTTGAAATTTGGAGAGGAATGAAGAGAGAATGAGACATAGAGAAGTACTAGCAACTGAACAGTTGATACTTACACTTCTTTCTCCTCTATTACTGAAACTTAAAAAAATAAAAGAACATCTGCAGTTATCCAGTAAACTCTATGGGAATTTATTTTCATTTTTATTTATTTTTAGTATTTGCTGTGCAAATATAGCACAGCATCTGGTCAGAGTAGGTTACCATGCCATTTCTTTTTCTCTGTGTTCATTAGACAAATATGGCAGAATACCACGTACAGTTTATTCCCAATCACCTGCTAAGGGAACACAGCAGAAAAGGTAATTAGTAATCCCATTTTATCATAAATCAGGATATACTTTATTAATCAGGTAATTTCTCAACTGGCAAGCTGTATATGCGTTAACAATATTCTTTCTTCTGATACATTATTTAAATAAAAGCATTACTGCAGTGATGCCAGCTACAGTAAGTTGGGAGTGCAGGAAAGGTTCTGCCTAAAACCTATGAATTTATCTTAAAAAAAAAACCCCTAGTGTTTCTCTTCCTTCTCAAAGGTGGGAGTGTTTCTCAGACTAAAACCACTAATAAATCTATCCCTAACAGTAATCACAAGTAACAGTACTAATCTCTAGCACATTTAACTGAAAACCACTGAACTTTTCCACCTGGGTACATCACCATACTTTTGGGACTAAGACACTACCAGGACTCATTTTCCCTCTCACATATCCATTACATTGTGGAAAGCAGACATTTAATCTTAAGCATAGGACCAAATCTGACAAACTGTAAAAAACTGAAAAATTCAAGAAGACTGTGTTAAACCTACCCTATAGTAATTCTGAACTAAAAATTAAGCCTTGTATGCATCCACTGCACTAGTTTTATGAAGTAAATAAGCTTACAAACACAAAGAAGAAGCAATCATTCCTCTGTCATAAGTAAAAAGAGTACAGAAATCCTAATTGGGCACTGCAATATCTGATTCACTCAGAGAAGTTACAAAGGCAAAATTGCTTTCATCAGTAAGAATACATTACCTTCAAACTCCACACCTAAAATTAAGTGCTTAGGAAAGTCTTCCAAATGCTTTGTTCTGAAGAAGGCCATTACATGAGCACTAAATCAAGACAGCCAGTATGGAAAATGGAAAACTGAGATTTCTTTTTACAGTAAGCTATAAAATGTAGTTCAGTCAGACACAGGGGCTGAAAAAGTAGTAATAAAGTGATGCTGTAAATCACTAAAAAAACTTTTTTTTTTTTTTAAGTTAAGTGTCATGCTTCAGAGTAGAAAAAGTGAATATGGAGATTCTTCTCATAAAGTGTTCTTTGCAAGTAAGTTTTATGTAATTGAGATACAGAAAAGGGTTTGTTTGGAATTTGAATACAGTTGAATAGTCATAATGAGAAGCAACTATGATCTACCTCTCTAATTAATTTTCCTTCTTCACCCACACTGTCAGTTGTTATGATAATGTGAATCTTAACCTTAATGAGAAATTTCATAGTACCTTGATTAAAGATATACTGCAAATAACAACATTCTTTTTATTTTGTTTCTATTTCAATGAAGAATCTCTTTATACTTTCAAAACCCCCAACCCTTCTGCTAATGAAGTTTCCATCTACAATACAGATTTTTAGAGATTGATCTTTATTTCATGTTTTTAAGTGAGGATTATGCTATTATGAGTATTACAAAATCATCATGCTCTGCAGAAAGTGTTCTTACTATTTCTTCTAAAGGCAGTTTGTGGACTTTTTAAGATGTAAGTTCCTCATTAAAATTGTGTATGCATTCCTTTACAACATTTGTGAATTAACACAAAAAGCTATTAAACATTCACAAGATATTCTTGAAATATATTTTTAAAATCAACACAGGAAATGTTCAAAGATGTCTGGAAACCTTGCAGGCAACTCACTACAAATACATGCAAGTAAGATTAAACTGGGCCCAAAGTCTTACAAGTGGATCTACCAACACAGAGACGACAAAGCATGACCAAATTTCAAACATGCATGACAGATATAGTTTAAGAATTAGAACTGGATTTTTTTACAAGACTCCATTTCACAGAAAAGAAGTCTATTTCATCAATATGTATCTTTTCAAATTAAACAAGGGCCACATTTCCTTAAAGATGTGTCTTGCTCTCATCATGCTCTATGTCATAGCTACTAGACAACAGCAAGTCCACCGGAAATCAAGAAAAATATAATACTTGAAACTCCATTAAATGAAACTGCCTCAAGAAAAATTGCTTTCTCAGCAACCTCAAAATACAATGACATACCACACAACAGGAATAACTGCTCATCATTTTGGTAAACAGGTAATAAATTACATTGTTTATATATTAAAGAGTTTACATTTACAAAGAAAAGTAGGATTCTACAAGGACTTCTGTTCTGTAGAAGACTATTATTCTAATTTCTAGAAAACAGAGACTTCTTTTCTGAATACAGTAGTTTAGTTATTTCAGTGAGGAAATCAATCCATTCCATTTGGGCATTCACAAGATCCACCTGGTCTTCAAGGAATACCTTGCCTTGAAGAGAGCAGTATATTGCATATAGTGCTTAGGAAAATATATAACCTGTATCCCAGTGGTACTACTATATCTCATTCATTTTACCTGCATGATCTTAAATTAATGATTTTTTTTTTTGCACATACTGAACCACACTACACTATACAGGGCATTCAACACCTTACAGTTTCACCAGTGCCTATCCACTAGTCACGTATGGTCAGACAATTCTCACTTTTGAAGCAAATTCTCACTTTTGCTGACAGCAAAACACTACTCATTCAATCAGGTCTGCTATCTTACCCTCTTCAGTCCCCAAAGGTAGAGACGCCAACTCTGCAAAAGCTGTTTAAAAAAATGTTAGTCTAGAACTTATTAAAACCCAACCAGACAGAGACCCACCAGGTTCTCTAGTCCCATGCTGCTGTGTTCCCTCAATAGATTTGATTCACCAAGATTGCGTGGCCTCATAAAAATTGACAAGTCCAACTACTGAAACTTACATTCAGGAGTACTACACCATAAAATCATCAATACAGGACCTAAATTAACTCCCATCCAAAGCAGTGGGATAATCTCTTTTCATCAATGAAGTTGGATCTGAACACTGCCAAAAATAATGCAATAAAAATCCATCAATAAATGGTGTATTAAAAAAAAAATTTAAAATCACACCTTGCAGTGTCTATCAAGGCACACAGTGCAAACACGATAGATTTTCATTCCTCATTACTGCCCATCAGCTCCTACTGACATCTGCTACTTTTAAAAACTAGGCTATGTACTGAAACAATTTTCCTTAATCAACTTTAAGGACAATTTTTTGGAAGGTATTTAAAAAACTACATGTTAAAAAAAGCTGAAATAAAATCTAAGACAGGCACCAGGCAGTCTCAAAAACCCCATACGGCTGCTGTCTGCAACTCTAAGTACCGAAATATATTCAAAATTCTGGTTTTGAGGACCTATACTTTTTAAATCAATGGTCTAAAAAAAAAAAAATCTTAAATAAATTGCTCATTTTACAGGCTGCAAAAAAGTAATTAGTAAATATTAGTGTGAAGGCACAACTTCACTCTTTCAATGTCTTTAAGAACAGCATTTAAGATAATTCGCACTGTAATTATGCACTTATGCTTACATGTGGAAATACGTATGCATGGATAAATGGAACAGGCACACATTCCACTCAAGTCGCTGCTGCAGTACACCAAAATCTTAGCCTGACTTAGCTTAAGACAACCCACACACTGTGGGCTGAAAACAGAAAAAAAGCGTGAACTTGCAAACTAGCTGCTTTAATTCACCTTTTTTCTAATGTAGTTTACTATGCAAGGCACAAGCAAAAGCATACAAAAGATGATCTCCACCCATTTAAAAAATGCAGACAAATTCTGGCCTTGACCACAGCAATTTTATTGTAAAGCTCAGTTCACCAGAAACTGTGCAAGACAGAATGAGAGAAAGGCAAAAGTGACTCAAAAGCAAAGGGAAAAGTGTATGTAACTTGGGCATAAGTGAAGGGACAAATATAACTCTAGAATTAAAGTATTTTGAATAAAGAATCATAATCTTCCCAGTAAATGTCACTTCACTATGACTGAATTTCCCCAATTGGGCATTGCGCACATATAAAATTAGATATATATATATATATATATTTATGTGTGTGTGTATATATATATATAAAAAAAATTATTAGGCACACACTTTGCATGTTCTTTGCCCCCAAAAGCAGAGCTGACAATGGTGACAGCAGAGTGTGTAATTAGTTTTTATTGTTCCCCTGACAGCCATAGCTCTGCAAGGACCCCTTGCCTTTTCCATTGTAAATGTTATGGAAAAATACACTAATGACAGGCATTTAATTATGGGCACAGCGACCATGATGGGAGCTGTGCCAAAAGTGATTGGCAGCTTTGGACACCAGATATTCACAGCAATGGTTCTTTTTCTATCATACCTTGTAATCCAGATTACTGGAGATAGGAGATTTTTAAAACATCTTTTCTAAACTTTGGTTATTGTCTAAAGATATTATTAATTACCACAAACAGAGAAAAACAGACAGAAATAAAACCAACAAAATAGTTAATTTTTTTTTTGTCAGTAGCATGAAGTTTTTTGAAAGAGGTCTATCCACTGACAATGCCATAAACATAAAAGAAATCCCCACTGACTCCAACACATAGTTGACTTTTTTTTTTTAATTACACGTAGTTACAAACAAAGAGATGCTATGCCCTCTTAACATATCTTTATTCAGTATTTACAATAAACTGTTCCACATTCAGCTGTAGTTGCTGAGGTGCTTTTTCGCCTGATTAATTAGCAATTGGGAGACACGCTTTTTGGCAGCTTTTGTATCCCTATTATTTCTTTTGGTCTGGCACAAAAACTCCCTTTTGGGAGCACCAGTATTTGTACTGTACCCCACTTAGTGATGGATCACTAATTTTTAATAAACTAAGTCCCAAGGGAACTGCAAAAAGATGTAAAAGTGTATTGGAGCAATAACTGTAAACAAATCATAAATAAACAAATAAATAAATAAATAGGCAGGGGGTAAGAGCTCTTGCAGTACATAAATATTAGCTCTTTTCCAGACTACACATGGAGAGCCTATCCAGGAGATCACACCTAGTCTTAAGACATTGGTCTGAATTGGCTGTTAACTACTTGATCCAAATCTCTGTCTTTATCTTTAAAAAGCTTTAAAAAGCGACTAGCTAATGTGGATACGCAATTTCCTTGAAGAATGCTATATCTGAATGTTCCTTCACTGTTTCTCATCCCTCCCCCACGACCAGATGAATGAAATTACTCTGTGAAGCAGATCTCTATGAAGAATGACCACACAATTCTGGACCAAACGGTTCTAAGTCTATGTAGCAGTCACAAATCCCTGGCTAAGCCGAACAAAGCAACATTATTCCAAAGTGGTAAGTTTGGGAATATAAAAGTGAAGCTGTCTGGCTCTAAAGTGGTAACTTACAAATAGCTGCAGAATCACTGTTGGCTGTCCATCCCCCATCCAGCTGGCTCTCATATCAGTGACTTCAAAAATGCAGTTTACCATTATGGTGGCTTAAGGCACTTTGTGTGCCAGTGCAATGACCGTGCTGTGTGTGCATGTCAGAAGGTCAATACTTTCAAATTCCAGAGTCTCTCTTTATTTCCTTCTTTTCTAGAAACAATAGGAAAGAGAGCAGGATTGATAGCTCCTACTTTGTTAACTTCTGCTCACCAAATGCCCTGCCTGTATGAATACATAACTATTTTTTGAAAAATCTGATTAGACATCAGATAAAGTGGGGAGGAGGAGGGAAAACACAACCACCAAAAAAAACCCCAATGCAGCTGGTTTTCCTGCTCATTAACAGCATTAATTGGTAAATTTCTTTGCAACAACTTTTAACAGTTGCAGGAGACTCAGCATCATTAAAGCTGCTAGAAATCCTTACCTAATGCTGATGAATTAGCATTGCAGAGTGGCAACTGTGCTACAAAGATCACCAAAATTACCAGCAGGTAAAGTAAAATACTTACTTTTTTTACATCTCTTCACACACACACAAAAAACAAAATCTGTATTTTATTTACACAAAACAGAGTATTAGAGATTATGAGATTTGGAGGATTTTTAGTTTAGTTTTGATGAAAAGATTTAGAATGTATTCAGCTCCAGTTTCAAAGGCACAGGCTGAGAAACAATACTCAAATTTATTTACAAAATTAAAACAAATTCAAAGTAAAAATTAAAACAAAAAAATCCTGTGTACAGCACTAGCATTATCGTAACAATATTTATATATTTTGTATCAAGTTCCTGTGCAATAAGTGTGATTTCAACGTCTGTAGAGAGAAGGAAATTCTTCTGAATTGCAATATGAATATGAAAAATACTACCTTGAAGACCACAAAAGCAAAAAGGGTAGTGCATCATTGCTACCCACCAGGGAAGGGCTGCAGCGCTCAACTACTCCTGACGCACAACTCACACCATGAGAACATGCTGCTGCCAGCACAAACCCCCAAGCAAGAAAAAACCAAGCAATTTCAGGGAGGAAGCATTATATTATTTTAATGAACAAAGAAGGTCAATGCTCCACGACTAACATTAATTACGGCGCAAAATATATTCCGTCAAAACCTGCATCCTTTTAAATGTCACGAGTCCAAATTTTATCTTTCGGAATGAAACAAATATGTTTTAGCAGAGGGCGACCAGTGTCAAAGTGAATGCATCCCACACCCCATTATTTTTGCCTCACCCTATGATTCACAAACAAATCATTTCTTCTCTACACTCTGCACCATTTCATTACTCTAATAAAAAACTAAAAATGGTGCCTATCAAATAAGATGGTTCTTCAAAAGTCTGATGAAAACAAACAAAAAATAAAGTTATTCAGTGATAAACGTGAACTAAGACTTTTTTACTGCAGATACTACTGTTGAATACTTAAAATGCTGACCTAATGACAGAAAAGAAAATGAACATAAAAAATAACTAATACCGTACTTACAGGTTTTGTGAGTCTAAGATCCGTTTTTTCCATGCAATATGTCACCATGGACAGGTAAATTCTTCCGCTAGATTATAACGCAAGTGACAAGAAGAATTGTAATTTTCAAGTAAAAATTGCAGAACCTGGAGAATTTGCTCGAAATTGGTATTAGCAATTCAAGTACATCTTGCTAATTAACAGGACTCTTGTGCATCTTCTTGTTAGCTGATTCTTCTTTTGACAGCATTTTTAATGGTCACATATTTAAACAGAAAAATGGCCAAAAAACCTCATAGCATACCAGTTAACAGAACACAGGCATCAAAATGTGTCTCTACATTTTGAGAGCAGTCAAATATAAACAAACTCATTTTTTTTCATAAAACTAGGATGTAACAACTTTTTCATCAACCTATCAACAGTAAAACATGAAGGCTGTTTCCCCATATGAAATATATAAAAATACATATAGGGGAATATTTTTGTTTTACTGGAAATTCTGGCATTCTGTGGTGGAGAAATACAATCTCAATCCTCACGAAACAGTGGGGGGGGGTTTATACAAATATTTTCAAATACTTCATTTTAACACCAATTATTTTCTAAATTGTGTAGGAATGGGAATTTGTGCTTTTGCAATGTAACAATCTAGGCTCAGTTTCCTAAAAAAGAGGATTTCAGACATCTATACATGTTTGCACACTCTAAAATAATACCCACCATTTTAAATGAGCTCAGCCATAATCTAGCTTGGAGAGACTACAATGAATAGGGAGAGTGCAAAAATGCAAGGAAAACTTCTAATGCGTGAATGATTCTATTCTTTCATTCAGCTATACTGAAGTATCTTACGGTATGCCTTACTCATAATAACTGTAATACCACCAGAATGCAATTTCAATAACATGTCTGTTTATTTCAAACCAAATGTTTTCATTTCATTATGTTGGTGTGCTGCTGACTGACTAAATTTTAAGCACAAGTGCAACAAAAACTTTAACAAAACAGGGCCCTTTATTCTCAAAAGTGAATTAGACCATTCAGGAACACTGGAATATTAGATTAATCATGAGACTAAAGACATTTTTTAAAAACAATGCTCAGAACTGGATAGCAAAGCAAAGAGTGTTTATTGGACGAAAACCACAGTTCTATAATTCTTCTAATTGCATTTAAAAAACAACAAAATTGAGAAGCAGTAATCCCAAGCAATGGAGGCACATATCATAGGCATGGACAAAACACTGTTCCAGAAAAGGCTGTGTCTTTGTTAGCATCTTCTCTGAGCTGCTCCCAATGACCAGCCTTCTGACGTGCTTTCTTGGAAGTTTAATATTTCAACAATGCTGCAGTCCTCTGCCCAGAACAGACTGGTTTAGGAAGCAAAAGTCAGAAGGTACTCAAATAAGCCCAGAGAGTTCTCAAAGCAAATTCGTGTAATCTTCTCTGTTTCATTTTACATTTGTGTGCCTGAGTGCTGGCTTTGTCCACCTGCCCACCTACTGACCCGGGAACTACTAGCGTGTGAAGACACAGCACACTGGGAAGCTGGCCAAGAACTAAAACACAGATCCTACAAATAATTTTTGTATTACTACTTTGAACTTTAAAACGAAGTATCTTAGCTTGAAGATTAGACCTGGGAATTTGAAATTCTGTTCACTTTCTAAACATTTAAGAGTTCACCAATTAAAAAAAATCATTTTCAAATTTTCTTTCCCCTCACACAACATTCATGATATACACTACACCACATCATCACCAAATAACACACTTCAATGCATACATACACACATGTATAAATATGTAAGTACACATACAGTGAAATGCATACATACTCTCATTACTTATGCCACATACATTACATATGACTCTCCATATGAATGCAATGATCATGACTCCTAAAGGACTAATTGCATTCATTAGTTTTCTCAGGCCAGCATGAAGCTGGTAGATTGCTGGGATCATAGCAATACGGAAAAGAAAGGAAGGCCCATCTTCACCTGTCCCTCTCGAAAAGCATATAGCGCTAGGAGAAAGAATGCAATGAAGTGTCCTGACTACGTGCATTTGGAAAAGATTTAGGAAGAAGCATTTCATGAAGATCATGTACCACTTAACAAGGTGCCTTTCATACAAAGGTGGAAGCCGGTTCTTTGTGCAGTTTTTCCGTAGAAGGTTTCAAACTGTTTCAAACACCCACTTTTAAAATAAACACCAACGTTCTTTTGGAGACACAAGGTGTTAATGAAACTATTAAAAGCAGAGAAAGTAGGTGTAAAGAATTGAAAGCTCTACTACTGATCTTTTAATTACAAGGAACCAGTCAGAGATTTCTTCAGCTCTCAGCAAGCTGCTGGATAAAATCTCTCAAAATGCAAGCTATGCTATTTCAAAATAGGTTTACATATACATATAATATATATACACATGTGTACGTATATCCCATGTACTTATCCCAGGCACCTATCCTTCCCTTGACATATGAAACATACATAATACCAACATCGAAGTCAATGCCTTGACTTTGCCCTTCTTCATCCCCAACTTCTCAGTTGTTCTTGACATGCATAACTGCTTTCTTCCCATTCCAACCATTTCTGCTTGGCTTCCCTATACTCTGTACATAGGCAGAACTATATCTATATGGAAAACAAACAAGCCAAATGAAACAAAAAACCAGCCACACGACCTCAGCATATACAACCAACATGCTATGTGAAATCTGCAAACACATACAGATGGATGGCAGAATACTCAGACATCTGTCCAGCCCATGAGTGTGCCCCCAAGAAGTGCCAGGTGTGCGTGAGCAGCCACGTCCAGAGCTTCTCAAAACGAAGTCTGCACGTTTGGCTGGTCCAGGGAGGCACTTAAACACACATCCATTCACCCACACAACTGCAACAGGACCTAAGTGTGCAGAGACTGACTTCACAGAAGTTAGATGCTTTTCTGAAACTGTGCCTAAATACTCAGCTACAAAATTCACCTAGGCTGAGAAATCCAGGTTGTGCAATTCTATGCATAGAATTTTCAGAAGTATACGTTCATTTTTCTGTTCGCTGCCCCCAAATATCTATCTTTAAAAAACCCTCTAGCAATACTGATCAAATTGTGGTATCCGGTTTAATTATGGAAAATCATGAGTTGAAGATGAAATGTTTTTTCAGTACCTAAAGTCTCTAATTACCATCTGATTACTTGATTTTGTTATCCACATAAATACACAAAGAGAAGATATCTCAGCATCCTATGTCTTTATAATAACTCTTTTATGGATTTTATATACCACTTTTTTGTATAAGATGCAGCTAAGCCCAATAACGCTCCTAAAAAAAAAAAATTTGCGTTCCTGAGACTACAAGCTATGGCCTCTATATATGAATAGAAACTAGACTTGCAATGCAAGTATTTTTAACCACCCTGAAACTAGTAACAATTTATGAAGCTACATAACCTGACACTGAAACAACTTACAGGGTAATACCTAAATAAAAACCACAATCTTAAAGCATAATCCTGGCAAGAAGAAAAACGTAGCAATAATTACAACAAGTAGTTCAGCTTGAACGGTGACAAGATTAAAAACAGTAGCAGGCACTAAGCAAGTAGACCGCTTCGAAATTTGGCCCTGGCACACAACATTCGGTCTGAATTCTAATTAAAAGGACACTACTAATCAGGATTACATTAATATGCTACATTCCAAAACTGAGCGTTGTATTCAGAATAATATTCTCTGATGATAATAGTTTGCTGTCCCATATTAGAACACATACGCAAACACTGCTGAAAGACCAATGCACTTTAAGGTGACAGTTAGGATTTGTGTACACTTAGTCCTAAGCCTACATAAATAAACAAATAAAAGAAATTGCATTTTTGATCTTGAGGATTCATTTCCAACTCACAAAAAAAAAAAAAAAGGAAGGATTAAAAAAAGTTATTTTATTTCTACTTCAAAATCCTAATATCTAAACATATTCCCACCTGGAATTGGACTACAGCATTTATGGTACTTCATGTATGCTGATAATTAAATACAGAAGAAAAGTAAGGCACGGGAATGCTTTAAACATTTCTAAGGACAGACTTTGACTCTGAAGGAATACATAACTTTGTTACTCATACATGCTGACAGTAATGATCATACAACATTTTCTAATTGTTCTAGCAGAACTTTGGCAACTAACCAAGCAATATAATATGAATTTTGCTGATAGACTCCCCTGATTTTTTATTTACCAAATACTGTTCACACAAGGAGCACGTATCAACTGGGCCATGCAACAATTTGCTAATATGTCTTTCAATAAGAATGAGATCTTTACATATTTCAGTAAGTTGCTGGGCTCTAATACTAATAAAAATGAAACCATCAAATCTGAAGGAAGAACAATCATTATTAAATTCTACAAAGTCTAGATGAAACCTTCATTTAAAATGCCTTTATCACTATCAAGATGATCAGTATTTCATTTTTTTAAAGGGAATTAATTAGTTCTACGGCAGTTTGTTAATGCTGAGTAAATACAATTAAAAAGTAAGCTAAATCACAATGGTGGTATTTGTGTTTAAAGAATGACAATATATTTTGTCTCGTAATTTTGAACAGTTATCACCAAGAAAGCATCCCTCCTTACTTCTACTTGCGTTCATCTCCTGAGTCTATCTCTGGACGCAGATAAATCACTGCAAAGTTATTCCGGCAACATTGTTAACTGCTCTAAAAATTGGATAACCAAAGACAATTTTGCCTTCAGTTTAGATTCTGATGCAACGAATACAAAAGAGAAGTGCTTTCTTTCCTTTGGGTCTCTTCCACCTACCATTCAGGTGTTTGCCTGTTTTTCTGTAATGACTGTGTTACTTGGAAAGCACACCCGAACTGGCATGCTGTATAAAACAAAGGAGAAGTACATCTGCACCCTGCTCCTTCTCACATTTTTAACTCAAGAATAAACATGACATGTCCAAATAGATACATCCATTGTGAGAGAGCAGTGAGTATTTCAAGACAAGTAATGTTGGTTTTTACAACAAGGTTTAGGAACATCTTAAAATTAACTCTTCCTCTAGTGTTCGGAAGAGTAACAAAACTAAGTTTTCTTTGCAGTCTGCTGCTGTTTGATGTTGGATTAATAAGAGATTCTATTAATACTAATAATATATGATTAAACTTACTAGAATCCTTATAAATCCAATTCAGTGCATAATACCTACCTACTAGGTAAGCATTCCCTGTACCTTCAACTATCTTTACCTATGTACATTTATTGTGCAAGTTCATCACACAAAAGACAGCAGAAGTGAAAAATCTTGAATTTAAGGCTATCTTTGAAGTATTTTAGCTGTTATGCCAGCAATGTCTGCATTTAGTCAAACCCATTTCTTTTAACGACCTTCCTTTTGCCCAGTGGGATTTGAGAATATTACTTCATTTTTTTTCCAGCAGCTACATTTCATTTTGCCTAACAACAACAGAAAGAAAATCTCTGGTTTTGAGAGACAAGCAATTTTTTGGAACATAGGTTCTTTGATGTATGATGTGAAGTATAACTTTTCATCTTATGTACTCTGAGCAGTTTTTTTCAAGTAACACATGTAGAAGGAGAAAAATGTAGAGACAGGCATTTAAAATCATAGATGCTTATCGTTCCCAAACATGATTGTTTCTGTGGATAAATCCTCTTTGTCTCAAGGTTTTTGTGCCAACTATTTATCTCTGAGGCGTTGTGACCAAGAGCACGGTATTAAACTGCTGGACAGACGAGCTAACTCCGGGCACTTGAAAATTCTGCCCGTTAACTTCTGCATCACCTATTTTGAACCTGCTCTGCAATACCGAGTAGGGGAGTTTTCTGCAGGCAACACAGATCTATTAAAAAACATGACCTGTGACAAAAATCAATGTACTAATCTCAAGCCAAACAGCAGTATCAGAAGCATAAAAAAGAGATAACCTAAGATAAAACGTCCCCAAATTTACTTAGACTAGCTTGACAGGTTTACAAAAAAAAAACCAAAAAAAAAAAAAAAGTAAGTCTGCTCGCAGGCACTTTAACAAGGCAAAAAAATTTAATACCCAGCTGACTTTTTACCTAAACACATGGATACCATTTGGAGCAGGACTGAAATTTTCTGATGCTAAACATGAGGGAAAACTCCAGAAAAAAAATTAAATGTAACCTCCCCTTCAAGTGTTATACTGCACGCAAAGCCTGGTGCCAGGAACACTCCGGCGCAAGTGGAGCCGGGCGACTGGTGCCAGCACCGCTCGGCCCCGACGGCGGGGACACCGGCGATGCGCCGTCCTGTGTCCGGCGGCACGGGCAGACCCCGGGCCCGGGACGGCTTACCTACCTCGCTTCCTCACCGCTTGCCCGACCGGGAGAGCCCCCCGCCGGGCGGGCAGCGCAGGGCAGGGCCGGGCAAAGCCGCCCCTGACAACCATCTCGCCCGGGGAACCGCGGAGGTCCAGCCGGGGAGGCACAGTCCTGTCCGGGGCCGGCTGCCCGCTACCGCCGGGCGCCACGCTCGCCGCAGAAACCCTCCGAGGCACCACCGGGGGGCCGCTACCTGCGCCCCTCATCCCTCCCGAGCTCCCGGAGCAGGCTTGGCAGCAGGCGCGCGCTGCCCCGCGGAGAGGGGCGCCCACGCCCCGCCGGGAGCGCATCCAGTCGCTTCCCGCGGGCCCGCGGTGCCCGATCCCGGGGAAGCCTCGTATGGCCTTGGAGGGAGGGGAGAGAGGAGAGGAGAAAATCACCCCTGCCACCCGCCCCACCGTCACTGCCTGCAGCCCTAAACCTCCGTAAAATAAAAGTTTTCCGCTCCATCCTCAGCCGGTCTCTTGACACGAGTCTCCAGCGCCGGAGCGCCGCTGTGCGCCCACCCGCCGACCCCCCGCCCGGTGCGCGCCCGCGGCCGCCCCGCGTACCTGGGGTTGGAGCTGTTCCAGTAGACGGCGTAGCGGTCGGCCACCGCCTTGGCGCCGGGCTCCTGCCCGCGCACGCACACCCACAGCGCCGCGGCCGCCAGCAGCAGCATCTCCACGTGCGGCATCGCGCCCGGCCGGCGGCGCGGCGAGGTGGGATGCGGGAAAAATAAAGAAACGGGGAAGGGGAGGAAGAAAGAAAAATAAAGAAAAAAAGAAGGGCAGAAAGGCAGGCTGAACCGAGCCGGGGCGCGGGAGTTGTGGAGTGAAAAAAACAAAAAGCGAGGCGCGGAGGCGGTGGGCTCCGCGGCGTGCCGCGCCGCAGCGAGCGGAGGGCGCCTGGCGCCGCAGACGGGCAACCGGCGGGGAGGGCGATCCGCGGCCCCTCAGGGAGCCTCACCCCGGCAGGGGGTGGTGGGGGCCGAGGCGGGTGGCGGCGGCAAGCGGCGGGCGGTGCTCATTCACCGGGAGTCCCGCACGGAGCCCACGGCACGACATACACCGGCCCGCCGACGCGGCGGGCGGGCGAGAGCAGCCGCTCCTCCGCCCCCTGCGAGCGGCCCCGGCGGCGCCGACGGCTGGAGTGCGCGGGGATGGAAGGAGCGAACGAGCGGGAGACGGGGAAGAAGAGCGGGGAGGAGGAGGTGAAGGAGATCTTTCCCCTAGAAGCCCACTGGGGGTCCTGGCAGTATATTAAAGGCCGCCGGCTCGGAGCGGGACGAGAAGTACCCGCAGATCTCAAAGTACAAAGTTTGTGTCTTCCTTTCTGGCCCTCCGCTCTCCGCAAATGAGCAACAAACAAAAACAGGAAAAAAAAGGGGAGGGGGAGGGGGAAAGAGGGGGGAGAAGAAGCAAAAGCCCTGAGGAGTTTGCTTGCTGCGCTGATGGGAGTTGAGGAGCCTGTTCTGCAGCACAGAGTGTCTTGAAGGAGACTTTGTGGAGTGGTTTCCTTGTCCTTCCTGTTCCTGGGCGGTGGATGCACCAAGGACTGAGCAACAGCAAAGGCGAAAAAAAAAAAAAAGGCAAGAAAAAAAGGCGGGGGGGGGGGGGGAAGAAAAAAACGAACGGCCAACCCAAGAAAAAATATGGGGGGGAAAGNCAAGAAATATTGCGGCGTGGAAACCAAGGAGATGGAATTTTAAAAAATTGTTTTATGAGAGGGCGTGGAGAAAAGCAAAATCTCGGAGAAGTGCAAAATCAAGCCTGCAAACTCCTCTGATGATGCTGGTCTTGGCTGGCCTCCCCTGCTCGGGGAACGAACGGAGCGATACGGCGAGGTGCGGAAATCTCCTGCTTCAGCCTCTCGGAGCCTCTCTGAGATAAAGCAGGGTCCAGTCCCGTGAACATCAACTTCTGCGGAAGGACAAAACAGTTTGAAAGAGCAGGGAGGGGGTGAGAGGAAAAGAATCCACCCCTCAGATGACTACATAAGGAGATCGAAAAAAGAAAACCAACCACCCCAGATCTTCTCGGTCTTGCCCAACAGCTGCTCCCCTTTTCCCTCTGAAGCAGCGGCAAGAGCAGCAAGGAAAAATATACCACGCCAGCAGGCAAATAAATAAACTTGAATGCAGCGGCAGGCAGGGAGGGATCGTAAAGAGCGACGAGGATTGGAGGGGCAAAAGTCAGTTTTGAAAAAAAAAAAAAGAAATAGCTTTATGGGAGGAAAAAAATCTTTAAACAGTCACGCCCCCTTTTGCAATGACCGGTCCCTTCACTGCGTGTAAATCCGACATCAGCAACCTGGAAAAGCTAGGAGCCTGGCGTGCTGAGCTGTCTCTGTGCATGCGTGTGTGCGACAGGCAGCCGCAGAGATATATACGCGGTATAGCGAGGTACGCACGCACGCACACACACACACACATACATACATACATGCACATGCGAGTGTCCGAGGCGGGATCTGGCGCCGGTGTGCGTGAGGGACGGAGGCGAGGAGGAGGTGCAGGCAGCCAGCTCGAAGCACGGCCGCTGCTGCTTGATCATGTGGGATTTTTGCATGCAGTTTACTTGGGAAAGGGGGGGATTTGCCGGCGCAGCCAGTCAGGACACAGCCTGCTGTTTGCTTACAGATTGCCCTTTTTTTTTTTCCCTTTTTTTCTTTTTTTTTTTTACACCTCGACCTGATTGGCTTGCAACACGAGAAGGGAGGCGTCGTCCCGGGCTTCTCCTCCTCCATGCCAAAAAAATACCCAACCCCACCTTCTGGAAACCTGACTAATTGAATTACTAAGAACTCGGAGTGGTTCCTGTGCAGCCTTACTGGTAAAGGTAACCATTTCAACGCCGGATGCTGCGACAGGCATTGCGCGGGGCCCGTGTACGGACGAGTTTCCGCCTGCCACGAAAAACAGTGTGCCGAGTAATTCCATCTAAACAGAAAACTCCTTCCCCGCGTTCCCGCCCGCGGCGGGGCTCGGTTTGCACGCCCCGGGCGATGCGCGGCGGCGCCGGCCCTGCAGACCGCAGCGCTGCGGGACTCGGCGGGGCGCGGGCGGACGCTCCGCAGCCTCGCAGGGGACTCCGCTCCACCACCGCTGCTGCGGACACTGCGCCCCTGACACCGGCGGGGGCAGACGGCGGGCAGTG